>ML776724.1:1268247-1282985 GCA_009831015.1 Picea engelmannii
TCTCCTTATCATTGGGGCTTTGTACAATAGGATGAAACTCATCTTCTCATTAATAAACATTGTGGAGTCACCCTTGTCATAGGGATTTTTCAAGAGAATGTTGAATGTTATGTATCTCCCCTTGATTACTCTAATTTACTCTTTAACATATCATATGAACAACATTGAAATGTTTTATAAGATTTCCATTGAAATACCTATCAACTCTTTAAAGATAACAAAACCTATGAACTTATCTTTATTGCAATACCCTTTCCATGTAATTATGTTACCAAGACATCCTACATAAATATATTTCTCTCTTAGTTGTAACTCACATCCAACCATTTCATATGGTTTCACTTTCTCTCTTCCACACATTTCAAATGATACCTTCTCATCCTTCTACCCAATCAAAAACAATGAAATTCTTTATAATATGCTCATTGCAATACTTATCAACTCTATAAAGATGACAAAAACTATGAACTCACCTCTTGCAATACCTCTTCCTTATAATGTTAAGACCCAACAAAACATAATACATAAATACCTTTCTCTCTCTCTTTTACATCACATCAATCCATCTCATCTCATATGGTTGCACTATCCCTCTTCCAAAATCTCTAAATAATACATTCTCATCCTTCTACCTAGATGCACTCTCACTCTGCTATTCTCATTCTAAATCCCAAACCTCCCCAATGATTTTTAACTCGATATTTTTTTTCTACCACACACCAATTAACAAAATACATATATGATCTATTATGCCTAGTTCCACAATTGCCTTCCCTTGTCCTCTCGTTGGCTACAACAATGATAATTACAAGACTTTTACCATATAATGTTTGCACAATGTAGGATTTGCAAGAACTAGCACCCAACCACTACACTTTTGTATACAATAGTTACTTCAGAAATTGTTCCTCACCAACTATAATATTTATGTCATTATTAGCTAACTTTTCCAACAATTTAGAACTACATATATAGAGTTAAATTTACGACCATTTTTTCTTAAACAACACCACAACCTTATCATTCTATTGCTATGTCTATTCAGCCAGACATTGTCCACATCAACACTACACACCTCATATGGCTTCTCTAGTTAGAACTACATTCCTATATAGGTAGATGTACAACCATTCTTTCTTAAACAACAACAACACCACAACATTAGCATTCTATTGCTACATCTACTCAGACAGATATTGTCCACATAGACACTACACCTCAGATGCTTTCTCTAGTTAGAACTACATACCTATATAGGTAGATTTACAACCATTCTTTCTTAAACAACAACACCAAAGCCTTAGCATTCTACTGCTATGTCTACTCAGCTAGATATTTTCCACAACGACACTACACCTTAGGTGGCTTCTCTAGTTCTCCATCCTTTAATGTAACTCAAACATGGCTATATACATTCTCTTCATATGTATACTTCACCAACATGGATGCACAGCACCACCAGTGCTTATTTGTACCATAGAGCACATTCCATATTCATTGTGCACATTAATCGTTGGAGTTTTATTTTTTACAATCTAGGAGAAACACATCAAATCATAGACATGATATCTTCAATGGATACTGATCACCTCGTCCCTACAACAAGTTCTTCACATCAACACACAAATAAGTATCAGTCCTAGATCACCACAAGCTTAGACTACAACATCCTTACTATATTCAAATCCCATGCATCCTATTTTTCCACCAAGTCTATCATGTCCTTGAAAAAGCACAATTGCAAGAGATTGCAACAAATCACACTCAGCCTTGTATGATCATATAAATAGTTCATGCCATACCACCCTTTAATCTTTCCACCAAGTCTATCACCTAGAGTAGTGTGATCACCCTTCGTCTCAAAACATTGTGATCACACTAACTTGATTTGGTGTGAACTACCCTTCAAGTT
The DNA here is from genome assembly GCA_009831015.1 of Picea engelmannii. Lineage (NCBI taxonomy): Eukaryota > Viridiplantae > Streptophyta > Pinopsida > Pinales > Pinaceae > Picea > Picea engelmannii. The sequence continues at coordinate 1,270,160 of ML776724.1, forward strand.
AAACATTTTCATTTCTCTTCATTTATATGGTATCATGTACCTTCATTTGAATAGGGTTAGTTACCTTTACTTGAATAGGTGTAAGTGTCTTTGTTTAAACAAGTGATCCACTGTTTTGATCTACCATTCTTTTAAAGTGTTACAACTTTTTCGTGGGAACAACTTTGATTTCTTTCATTCATATGAGTGTGAGTAACCTTCATTTTTTTTGTAAGGGAATGACTCAACCACAAGGCTATGGGTCAATCACGAATCCCGAATCCCAACATCCAGCTTCTCAATATGGTATACCATATTACAATGTAATATGGTAATTGTAATATGGTAATACCATATTACATTGTAATATGGTAATATACCATATTACATTGTAATACAGTAATATACCATATTACAATGTAATATGGTATTACCATATTACATATTATAATATGGTATATTACATTGTAATATGGTATATTACCATATTACAATGTAATATGGAAATACCATATTACAATTACCATATTACAATGTAATATGGTATTACCATATTAATACCATATTACAATGTAATATGGTATACCATATCACATGAAGTTTTTTTTTTTTTTTAAACTTAAAGGAAGTGTCACAATATCGACGATATTTCATCGCAAGGCAAAAAAAAAATTGAACAAGCGTGGCAATAACGACGAAATTTCATCGCACTTTGCCATGGTTTTGTGTCGCACATACAACATCTGCGTCGTAAGTTTTGTCTCTGCCATCAATTTTTGTCGCTATGTCCATGCTTTTGCGTTGCAACTTTCCATAGTTGTTTTACATTGGCACGATTTTTCATCCCTATTGCGACGATTTATAATGTAAACCTATCTTGATGGTGATGACACATGGAGGGTAATTTCGTCGTTGTTTCCACAAACACCTGGTTTGTGGATATAGCGACGAAAAATAGTCTTTGCTTTCGTGGAAATTGCGACAGATAAGTGTGGTAATAGTAACGAAAAACCGTGGAAAATTTGGTTATATGTAATAGTGGCATGTGCCACAAGTTAGCACTATGTAGACACCCAAGAGTTTTCATTGCACTGTGCCAACATGCAATTCCTACACCAACCAGTGATCTACTACATTCACCAACTAGTTTTGTATTACGGATAAAGACTTGGAGAGATCGCATGCATGCCAAATCATAAAAAATGTTCAATAATGATTGTAACCATTTTTGTAACAACTCGACTGGTCATGTTCAGGGTTTTGGGTGAGTTTTCAAGATTGTTATGATTGTCATGCTCCAATAGACATAAGAGGAATACATGTGGATATATAAGAGTTGGGTTTTTTTATTAACTAAGAGTTCATTGTTATGTTAATTGCGTATGCATTAGAGCTCCAGTTATGCATTGTATTAATTCTTGTTACACTCTATTTCACTAGTTGTTCAGAGATATTATGTGAATATGAGAGAAAACATAGATTGATATATGAGAGGATTGTTGGTCTCTATTTCACTTTGAATGCACTCTAAGCAATCTTTGGCCCTCTGTGTGTTGAAATATATCTGAATGATGTTGAGATTAATGAATGAAGAATGAAGCACATTTGTCTTTGTATCTTATGGATTCTAGTTTGAATGTATGTATGTTATGTACTATTTTTCATAGCACTTATATGGATGTTAGGAATGAATGTGAAATAAATGCACGGATTTGAGTTGAATGTTTCATGTATGTATTTTTTCTTCTTGATATGCACAAAACCTACAGTCTCTATGATTCTCATGGAAACTCGGGTAAGACCTTCTTCAGTCCTTGAAGATTGAATATGTTGATGCCTATAGGGTATTTCTTGGTAAAGCCTTTCAAACCCTAGGTCTGAAACCCTGAGCCAACAATTCGTTCTGTTGTTGGGACCTGATGGTTTTGCGTTAAATATTGAAGGAAGGACACCACATGGAAACCTTCCGTAAAGGAGATAGAAGAATGGATCTCTAAGAAGGAGGATGAGTTCACAATACAAGAGACGAAGAACCTACAAGTCAACCTCGAACAATGGAAAAAAAGGTACATCTATACATATTTGCATGAAATTTTATTTGTTGTGTTTCCTTGTTTACAACATAATGAGATAGACATAGATTAACTTTGTATGGTGAGCCCAAGAACCGCTGGTTTGGGACCAAGAACTAGTTAATAGATTGAAATGTGTGATAATAAGTGGGCTAGAGCTATCTAATTCTATTTTGATCATGTGAAAAAAAAGTATATTGTTGAGTTTGTTGTTGAATGCAACAAATATTTCAGTGGTGTTGAAAGAAAGTTTGTGATCGTCCCTATAAGGAGACTTTTGGAAGAAATCCCTGTGTGGATCAAAATGTTGTTCATCGAGAAGGGGATGATGCACATGGATCTCGATAGAATGGAAAAGTAAACCCCCCCATGCGAAGGAGGGGAGGGGAGGGGAATGGATAAAAAGATGGTGTAATATCTCAAATTTTACTCTTGGAATTATTTGTAATTAAATGCTTAAATATTTTGCATGGATGCTTTATAACCCTACTACACTAACTTCATGGGTCAAATAAACCATGGTACTGTGAATATTATACATCTTTTTTCATTTCAGTTAATAAAGGTGAAGATGAATATCGGATAAGCTTGATCGCCTATAGGAGCTATGATACCACAAGAGGGGAAAGGTGAGGGGGTCTAAGGGGGTATTTGTGCCTAAATCACCTATCTTATGCTATCTTGAAACCTCACCCATTTAAAATTTTTAAATTTAAAGAAAAAATAATTTAAGAGGAGTGGAGGAAACCAATTCCTCAATCTAAGCCACAACTCCTAAATTTTAGCAAGTTGTCTCCCCTACATTCTTGGAACTAGGAGGAGAAGCTAAGTAAACTCTCTATCCATTATGCATGGGGAAAATTTGAATGGGGAGAGGAAGGTTGTTAAAAAATTTAATGGAGAAGAGTTTGGAGAGGTTATACTTAGGACAAAGAGAGCCAAACTCATCATAGACCAACCATCCATGAATGAAAGCTTGTAGCTTTGAGAATAAGCCAATAAAACATGGGAAAATATGTTAAAACTTGAGTGACAGTCTGGACCTTCTATGCACACATTGAATCACATGAGAGTGAGTAATTTCTAAGGTACTAAAGGACAGATAAGGAAATACTTATTATGTTTTGAGGAGAAGGTATGTGGGTTCCATAGGACTGAACTGTCATCAAGAAATCTACAGAGGAAAACATTGATTAGAGTCCAAAATTTAGAGTTAACTATCCCTGCTTCGCCCTGTCGGTATCATAGTCTAGCTAGGGGGTGGTGTCCACTGTATATTTCCTATGGTTAGGTGGAAATCGCTTGCTCAGTTGGTTGTCGGTCTGCATTATGAACAAATAAGTTAAAAATATGCTATGGTTGACAAATTTTGTTGTTAAAATTTTATCTCTGGTTTTAAAGAAGATTGTTGTTTTTACAACTAGTTGAATTATTTATGGTTAAAACCACCCTTGTGGAGTAGTAAAATATCGATCTAATTAAAAACCATTTACAGAAACAAAAACTAATTATGTTATCGAATTTTGGAAATAGTGTTGGTGTATTCCTTATTAAAACCCAACAAAGAAGGCCATATAGAATTTCCTTACAAGATCTATTTGCATGCAGGAACCATTGTCAAACTTTATTAATTCTTCCAACAAATTTTCTTGTTTGTATCTTTTGTTATTTAGGTATTTGGGTATTTGTAATAAAGTTCATAACTCTTCAGCGTAATTTTTTTATTAAAATGCTTACCATGTGTTCATGTTGTAACTTGTATTTTGGCATTTATATACGATTAGAGACTTAGATACTAGCTATGGAATGAAAAATTCCATAACTATTCAATAGATCAAATGCCAAACATATTATACTCTTTCCCATGCCCTGCATGAAATTTCCTTTAAAATTACTTAATGATACAGTTATTGTGACAGGTACTTAATGTAACACATCAATGACCTTACACGATGACTATTCAATAGATCAAATGCCAAACATATTATACTCTTTCCCATGCCCTGCATGAAATTTCCTTTAAAATTACTTAATGATACAATTATTGTGACAGGTACTTAATGTAACACATCGATGACCTTACACGCTCTATCAACTTTAATCCAGTGACACTGCCAATACTATTTTTGTTATATATATGTACTAAGTTTATTGTCACATGGAAGGAAACTAGTGTAGGGTAATGCCAAATGGAGCAGGCATGTATTTTAAAAAGTCTTTGCTATGGTAAAAATGCATTATGTCTTTATCTGAAGGCATAATTATGATATAGGGCGGAAATATTGAAAAGTGAAATAGTTTAAATTTTATAATAATCAATGTCTGATATAATGTTGTTAAATTACTGTTATTTTTAGAGCTAAAATAAGTACATCTTTGCAACATTTGTACCAGTGCTTTAGGGTAAAATATATTTGTGCAAGTGAAATGATTTCCTTGTGAGTTGAAACCCTAACTTCTAGGTTGGTTTATAGGCATGTATTGGGAACTAGAGGAATCCCACTGAGTTATTCCATGTAATTCAATATACGAACTTTAAGAATGGCATTTTAGGCACTAAACAAAGTCTCAAATTCCCACGCCTACCCCAAGTTTCCCTTATATCGTTATCCTTTAAAGTGATTTAAACTTGGATAATTTTTGTGCAAGGGCCTCTATGAGTGAGCCATTGAACAATATCCTAAATTCTACATATGTTTTCTTGTTGAATATGACCAGCGTGACCATCCTTTACTTCTGAAATATCAGTTGTTGTATATTTATGATATATGATATATATTTAAATTTTTGGAGCCTCTAAAACTATTTCACCTTCACTTTTATGTGTATTTTGAATCTTGATGTGCATTATGGGATTTTATGAGTGTTTGTATGACAACATGATTATGTTGGCATTTATTTTCCAATTCCCTTGGTCTATGCCAATGGCTTAGCTTGAAATTGTATATGGATATGATACCATCTTTTTTATATTGCAAAATATATATGTATACTTGAGGAAAATGTTTCAGGTTTCTCTTTTAGTGACTTGCTTGTGAACACCGCCTCATATTGTTTGGTTTCCATATGGTATCAATGGTTTTCTCCATTTTTTTTGTAGAGACTAATGATGATGGGATGTTGTCATCTAGAAGTCTCTTTCAAGTTGTGTTGTTGTTCTTGTTGATAGTGTGAAATATGTAACTTAATCTTGGGTACTTTCTACAAAGGGATATGGACCTCATTTAGTGACGATATGAGTAACGCCTTAAAAGGAGTTTGAGTTCAGGTAAGAACATAAAATTTATAAATCTCTGTTTGATTTTCAATTAAAAATAAAATAAATAAACCAAAGAGAGTCTATGGTGAGTATGGGCTAGATATCTGCATTATTGGTTTTTTCTTTCATTTCTGTTTTTGGTATGGTGTGTTCAATTATAATAATTAACAACTTTCCTATGTATAATACACCTTCATTGTCCATCCGAACGAGGCCCAATTTGTGTTTAGATGAAAATACAATGCTCTTATTGGTGGGATAATATGTTGGGCCTGACCATTGAAAAATCACTACCAGTAGATGTTTATAAATCTTCTCTAAATACAGGCAATATATCATCAATCAATTCTATAGGACCAAGGTTTAGTTTTTCATGGACTAAAAATTTAGCAGAGAATTCAAAGCAATTGTTTTTTATGTTATCAAAAAGTAACTAGATGTGGCAAAAAAAATTCTCAATATACCATCAAGGAAATTCAAGATCAACCAAACTTATTGAAGTTGGTATTTAATGTTTTAGCATAAGTATCCAACTCCATATCCAAAAAAAATTGAGTACCATCCACCCCACATGCCTCTAATTCTTATGGAACAAGGGAAGTTGTCATCTATATTTATACAATGCCCACACTCTTTTTAAGTGTTCAAACTCCTTCGTATCTTGAATCTGATTGTACATTTCAACATTTGAAGGGTAGCCACTTGCATCATTACTACTTATGTAGGTGCAAATCTTATATGGAATTTTCTTGTATTATTTGTTTGTTATTTACTTTGTCAATTGGACACATTGAATGAGGTTATATTTTTAGTTATAGGGTGAGGTTCTCATACTATAAATATGTTTTGGCACAATATAGTTTTTGGCATTTGAAAATAGAAATGGGGGTACTCTATTTTCTTTTATTTGATATGAAATATTATACTATGATTTTATAAGAAAATTTGGGATATTATTGATGTCCATAGATGACCAGAAAAGAGTTAGTTGGACTGTTGTTTTAAACATGTTATGTGTGACCAAGGGAGTAAATTTGGCAGCTTATACAAAATGGAGGAAGAATGCATACACAGTTTCCTAGAGGATTGAAAAATGGTTGTTTATTGTAGATGGTCTTTACGATAGGGAGAATTCACGAGGTCATTGCAATTATTGGGGATGATATGCATCATTGAACCCATTCTAGAACTTGGACATGTAATAAATGAAATATGTACATCTTAAAATTTTATCTAGAATATGAAAAATTGAAATTCATTTAGCCTTGTAATCTTGTTTTGGGTTAAGGTTCTTTATAACTATAATCTATGTCATTATATTTTTGTTTATATTACATAAGTGGGTATCTTACATATGGTATCAAAGCGAGGTTACAACACTTAGGGTTGTATGGGATCAAAATAAATGAATGACAATCTTATAGGTCTGTGTAAAATTGTTTTATGGTTTATGGAAAAAATTGAAGTCCTATTAGCACCATGTTCCTACTTCGTTTTTATGATCTTGGGAATATTTTTCTTTGCTTCTATGATGCAAGGTGAGACAAATAAGCAATATTTGATGTATGGGTTTTATTACCCACAATTGTCCCAAGGGGCTTGAGAACAATTGAAATCCAGTGTTCCTATCACCAGCAATGAAGCTATCACTATTGTATTAGTGCTTCTAATATGAGGAGAGGTGCCCCTATGGCAATATTAGTGAAATGGAATCTTGAATTATGAATACTAAGCCCTTCAAATGAGGAAAAAAAGATCACACTCTACAATGAAATATTGTAGATCAACAGGAGAATTCTTTGAATATGGAATTCATTTTATAATTTATGCACAAAACTTTGTAAAAATATGATTAAAATTCATGTGTTGACCAGTGCCAAGTCCATATGGGCAATGGAGAAGGTGGAACTAAAGAAAACTAGCAGGGTAATTCGAAATTGAATTTTGTTACTTGATAGAAGCCTAAACTGAATCATTCAAGCTAAGTGAACAATCAATATGAACTAAATTCTCACCGTTAAACATCTTCATAAACCAGACAAGTAGAGTTCCATTAATCATAGATGACCATTGTACATAATTATGATAACTTTTAGATATAAACGTGTCCTAATGAACCAAATGGGATCCTAGTAACTCTTCTATGGAGCATAAAGAATGGAGCAAGGCCAAGACACAACAATTTTCTTTTAAATGCAATTCAGGGGTATTTCATTAACAACACCTATGCATTGGCCTTGTAGCAGAAGTTTCACATTTTCATGTTGGAAAAGGATAGAAAGATTCCTCAAAAATAATGAAATGTTTAGTTTATTTAGTTTCCTCACAAAAAGTGGAAAAGGATACAAAATGTCAAAATTCTATAAATTTCAGAATTGAAAAGAGCAATGCAGCAGACCTAGAAACCCTACCTGCAAACAATTATGGACCAATCATTGTACTATGTTTATGATAGAATGATTCCTAAATGAGACATCTCAAAAATGTATTATTATCCAATAATGTTTGGGATACACCGCTTGCAAAGAAATTGATGTTTTATCCCTAATTTTATATTTGTTAATAACCTAGGATTGTATATTGGTTATGGACATGATCCCAGAAAATTGGATTTTGATGGCAACCATTGCATGGGATTAGAATAGACCTAGAGATGTGCAATAGACATTTAACATCTTTTAGCTTTTGCCTACATGCATCTAATTGAATGTTCTCTCATCATTATGTAGAACATTGAAAATATCTCATTGGATTTTTGAAACATGTACATTGGCATTGCAAATACTTGTTGACCTTTTCTATCAAGTTCTATAATTCAATAAACCATTTACTAGGAAAAATGTTTGAACTCCTAAATTTTTTTATAAAAGAATGGGTTCAAATTTGGATGGAATTGGTGTGCCTACTTTTGTTGGTTTGATGAACAATGTTGATGTTCTTTTCTTAGATGATAAATGGCAACAGGTGTTGTTATGCTTGAAAATAGCAGTTGTTGAAACAATGCAAGATTATGCCCATATTTCTTATAGTCTAGTAAATAGTGAGCCATTAAACATTGTTGAAGAAGATCCAATTAAATATGACCCTGGAGTATTAGTCTATGGCACAATGGCCTCAAAATAAGTGGGGGATAAGGGTGTAAACATATTACAATCAACTATTTATGATGCAAACAATCATACAAAGGTACAACTTCTTCTAATCCAGGAATTATTTTCACATGGAAAGATAGAAGTTAATAATGATGGCATCATTATGTTTATGGGTATATTATGTTTATGCAATATAATAGTTTTATGATTATACTTTAAAATCGTAATTTCTAGATAAACTAGACCTCATGCGAAACATTGTATTCAAAGAACCTAACCAGTAAATATTTAAAAAAGGGGGGGTGGGGAACCATGCACATAACATAAAAGACATATATACATCCTATATAGTATTTTGATTACTCGTGAATTATGTGGGTGTTTTCTTACAGTAGCCATGATTTTGGGTACATAGATATTGTGAGAATTGAGTGTACAACTAGAATGCCTTTTCTAAACTAATATGTAGAACACCAAGGGTCCCCATGAAGAACAACTTTCCATTAGAGTTGTGATGTCATAAGTTAGGTGGATTGACCTCAATAAGAGTAAATGGCATTTAGCAAAAGGGGATGAACAACTAGATTTTACCTACTCAAAAGTAATGTATTTATTGTAAAAACAATGATAATGAATGAAAAATTCCAAATACTCCTTGGGTGGTTGATCAATGATTGCCAAATTGTTATGTTCTAATCATATTCACACACTCCCAATTTTTCTAAGTTGGCAATGTTCGAATGCAAGTTGGTGTTGCAGAATGTTGTCTGCATAGATCTAGTGTTGCAGAGTGTTGTCAGCAAGGAGCCGGTGTTGCAAAATGTTTGCATGGAGTTAGAATTGAGAGGAAGTATGAGCATAAAATATATTTTTCTTGTCCCTGTGTTTATGATTGATGTAACTACATCTATAAGTTTTAGGAATGTGATTAGTGCAGTTATGGCTTATTGGTGCAAGAAATAATCTTATTGTGTCATTTTAGTGACTGAAATAGTTTTCATAACCCGCATTTGGTATATCCAGTGTAGTTATTGATCCCAATATTTATTATGAGATTGAACTCTTGACCGCTACCATAATTATGTTATGACATAATTTGTCCATCCATTGTGAAGTTTGTATGAGTCATATTTGACAACCGAGCTTTGATATTTGCATGACATATAATTGATGTGTGGTCATTGGACTTTGATTAATACAAACTTGGAGAGGAACTTGAGAATTAAAAAGATATTATAATGCTTATGAATTAGTATTTCCAAAAAGATTTAGAGGCATTCATCCTTGAAATTTGAAGATGAATATGTGATTGTTGTAAATGTTATTTATGAACATGATGCAAGATATATTGCAGTTTTTGTAAGGGCATATTTGTATCTAGTTGTTGAGGAGTATACATTGTCGAAGTTGTTGATGTTACAAGTTCTATGATTTCATTGAAGAATATGTTGTGGACTTTGTGGATGCTATAACATTTTCCTTTAGTGTGAAGTATATTTTGAGATCACTTCATGAATTGTTGTAAATATTGCAGTAAAAATATTATATGCATGAATAGTCACATTTGTTTGGTTGATTGAAGGTTGCAAGTAGAATGGTCTTGGATATGGCAATGAGTGTAAACCCATAATGAAGACTATATATTACTACATGCAAGATCCAAACGTTATGAGAATAATCTTATACTTATGAAATTTGTTTTTTGTATGAGATAGGTTTGAAACAATTTTTTTCTTATTGAAGATTTTATTATGATATCTCATGATAATTTTATGTATATGATAAAGGTGTGATGATGGATCTGTCTAAGAAGGACAAATGATGTTTGTTGAGCTAGAAAGCATGGATAAAAGGATATCATTGTGACACTAAATCTCTATGATATGTCATGATCAACATTGAGATGTTCTATGCTATGGTAGATCAAGCCAGGGGATGCCTTGGTTGTAAGACTCTATAAGTCTCAATACTTCTCCATTGTGAGGAAGCCTTGGAAAATGATGGATCACCTAAAGGAATGTTTAATAGAGAAGGGGATTCTTGATCTTGGAGGGTGAGTGACTGCACGGAAAAGGAGGCTTGAATGAATAACATACTACCTGGGATCATGAGTGCATTGGGTGTGTCTAAGAAAACAATGAGCTGGGTTATATTTTTGGCAGCTGTATGGATCAAATACATATTCATACAGATAGGTATTGACCTTTATCTTATGGTATAAATATATATGCTTTAGTTGTGAACTTAATATTCACAAATTGTAATTCATGTTGATTGAATACATAATGATGACTATGATATGCATGTCTATGTTGATGACTTTTATAGGCATACATTGGAATGTTAAACACTTGAAATTCACTAAGACAATGAGGAGAATGACAATATAGGTAAATCTGAAGAATGAATATGTAGACATTATTGCAATAAAGAACACCGAGGACAGTGTTAATCCAAGTGGGAGAGTATGTAATATCCCAAATTTTACTCTTGGAATTATTTGTAATTAAATACTTATATACTTTGCATGGATGCTTTATAACCCTGCTACACTAATTCCATGGTTCAGATAAACCATGGTACTGTGAATATTGTATGTATTTTTGTATTATAGTTAATAAAGTTGAAGATGAAGATTGGATGAGCTTGAGCGCCTATAGGGACTATAATACCACACGATGGGAAAGGTGAGAGGGTATAAGGGGGGGGTTATGCCTAAATCACCTATCTTATTATCTCTTGAACCCTCACCCATTTTTTATTTTGAAATTCAAAGAAAAAATGAGTTAAGAGGAGTGGAAGAAACCAATTCCTCAATCTAAGACAAAACTCCTAAATTTTAGCAAATTGTCTCCCCTACATTCTTGGAACTAGGAGGAGAAGTTGAGTTTGAACTCTCTATCCATTATGCATGAGGAAAATTCGAATGGGGAGAGGAAGGATGTTAGAAAAATTGATGGAGAAGAGTTTGGAGAGGGTAGACTTGGGAGGAAGAGATCCAAACCCATCATAGACAAATCATCCATGAATGGAATATTATAGCCTTGAGAAGAAGCCAAGAAAACATGGAAAACTATGTTGAAACTTGAGTCACGGTCTGGACCTTATATTCACACACCGAATAACATGAGAGTGAGTAATTTATAAGGTACTAAATGATAGATAAGGAAATCCTCATTGTGTTTTGTGGGGAAGGTATGTGGGTTCCATAGTACTAAACTATCATCAAGAAATTTGCAGAGGAAAACATTGATTAGAGTCCAAAATCCAGAGTTAACTATCCCTGCTTCGCCCTGGTGGTATCACAAACCATATAAGGGGTGGAATCCACTATGGATTGCCTACAGTTGGGTGGAAATCGCTTGATCAATTGGTTTTCGATCTGTAATTTGAACATATAAGTTAAAAATATGCTCTGGTTGATAAAAAAAATTGTTGAGATGTTATCTCTAGTTTCCATGAAGATTGTTGTTTTTACAACTAGTTGAATTATTTCTAGTTAAAACAGCCTTTTTGGAGTAGTAAAATATCGATCTAATTAAAAACCATTTATAGAAACCAAAACTAATTCTATTATCCAATTATGGAAATAGTGTGGGTATCTTCCTTATTAAAACCCAACAAAGAAGGACATGTATAGTTTCTTTACAGAATTGTTTGCATACATGAACTATTGTCAAATTTTATTAATTATTCCAACAAATTTTCTTGTTTGTATCTTATGTTATTTGGGTATTCGGGTATTGGTAATAAATTCCATAACCCTTTAGCATAAATTTGTTTTATTAAAATTCTTACCATATGTTCATGTTATATGATTGCAACTTGTATTTTGGCATTTATATACGACTAGAGACATATATACCAGCTATGGAATGAAAAATTTCATAACTATTCAATAGATCCTTTGCCAAACACATAATACTCTTTCCCAAGCCCTACATGAAATTTCGTTTAAAATTATTTAATGATATGGTTATTGTGACATGTACTTAATGTAACACATCGATGGCCTTACACTCTCTGTCAACTTTAGGCCAGTGACACAGTAAATATTATTTTTGTTGTATAGATACTAATTTTAGTGTCACATGGAAGGAAACCGTTGTAGGGTAATGCCAAATGGAGTAGGCATGTATTTTAAAAAGTATTTTCTATGGTAAAATTGCATTCTGGTTTTATCTGAAGGAATAATTATGATATAGGGAAGAAATTTTGAAAAGTAAAATAGTTTGAATTTTATAACATTCAATGTCTGATGTAATGTTGTTAAATTACTACTATTTGTTGGATTACTGAGAGGGGGGGTGAATCAATAATAGAGCAATTTAATCCCTTTTAACCATATAATCCAAGTGCTATATCAATGAAGCATTATTATCCAATAACTGCAGAGTAAATAAGCAATGAACAAATGAACAATC
>ML776724.1:1312589-1355181 GCA_009831015.1 Picea engelmannii
AAAATACATATACACAAAGGAACTATGGCCCAAAATGTTGTGGCTCACTAGCCTATGTGTTATTTTACATTTATATGTACAATTGGGGTTTGGACTAGGGGTATTGCATTCCCCTCCCCCTTATTTATGCATTGTTCTCAGTGTATTATAGACATGTACAATCAAAATTCTTCAAAAATCTCCATGCATTTTCTATTGAAGTTTGTTATCCTTCTGGTGTTCTTCTTTTCAAGAAACTGATTCATGTCTTCATACTTCAGCTCAAAGATCGTTGTTCTATTACACAAAGTTGCCTCAGGAAATAAATCAGCCCATTATAACATTCTTGAGTTGCCTCTTCCTTACTTCACTCACCCTTCCAGGCTCAGGAATCCTTTCATTGCTGCATAGTCCCTCAACAATCCATCTTGTCAAGGATTTCACACACAAGGAGAGCGCTAGCTCATTTCCAAAACCCACCAAGGTTCTACATGTATAGGGCTCCAATGTCTCCATCAATAGTTGTTCTTCCTTGGCATGCCAGCTTCAATAGATATTATCTTGTTTGTATCATGCACATACAGTCATTATGAGACAATATTATAAAAATTTCATTTAGAAATTCAAATTTGTTTCATAAGGAAATTCAACTTGTTCTCAAAATATGAAAAACTATCTCATAATTTTCTTTGTTGTTGCAACAATAGGAATCAGTCTTTATTATGGCCTTCTGCAACACCATATTGGAGACTACTTTTCCTACAATTTTTCCATAACTAACAATCTATTTATTAACTAGAATGAAATTATCATTCTCTATGTATATATTATCAGCAACCAAGGTTTTACTTTGTTCCTCTGACAAAGCTTTCCTGTGACTACTTTAACTTGCAATTCCCTTGTTGCATTATCTAACAACTCTTGAAATGCTATCAACCTCATGAGTTAGTAATAATTACATCATTTCAGTTGTTAGTATAATCATTTCTCATTAATATCATATATACATGCATTCACAAAAATGCATTCCACAAATGGATTCAAGCATAACAATTTTATCATGGATAAGTGTAACTCTACCACTTATACATTTTCATGATTATTCATGCCTATTATTCAATTCAATCATGTATTGGATTCATAATTCTCTATATCTAAGTCATGTATATCACCATTGGTAATGGGAAAGTATGGCCAATGCCTCAACACATTCTCCATACACTTCTATTGCTTGCTCAACTATTTGAATGCCTTCCTTTTCGACTCGAACAATACACCAAGAATATAATTATGTGATGTTCATTAGTGTTAGAAAAAAGGTTACAGTACAAACATTATTTAGTAGTAATAATTTCAGTGGATATGTGTTTGGCACATAGCCTTTCCATAACTAACTATGCCACAGTCTCATACATGACTAACTTGTTGCCATTTATTCATATAGCAGGTTCATACCCTTTTATTACTTTTGTTATTACCTCATAACCAATATATCATGATGCTCTACTATGTCAGTTGTATGCATTCAAAAGATAACATCTTGTATAATTACCATTGGCCTCCATCCTTTACCAAACTTAGTGATATCTTATTTCCATTAATGCATTCAACTAATATAATAATGGAGTTTTGTAAAATAAACTCTGGCTGAGGGAATTCTTACCTAAATTCCCTTTAGCAGATATGCAGCATAAATGATCTAGATTTTATGAGCAGAACGAAATGAATACAGATTATTATTATTATTAACACAGAGACAAAAAGAAAAATAACAGAGATACATTAAAATTAGCTTCTATTCAATAAGGAAATATGTCGAACTGTAAAATGCATACTTAAACAAGCTTGCTAGAATGGTGGCGGTTTATATCTGAGAAGAGATGTGATGACCATGCTAATTCACAAGAAGATGGTTACAATGAGTCTCCCCAATAATTTTTACAATAAATAGGAATTTCAAAACCCTGGACATACAAAAACCTAATCCTAGGAGATGAAGCGCAAAACGTCATGTGGGCCCTGTTGGGGTAAGTTAGTACATCAACTTCCCAGGGTCATAACTTTTGCATACGATCTTTGTTTCAGGTGCACGATAGCCCATTGGAAACGTCTATCTGAGGAATACACATGTTGTCATTAGAATCTTACTCTGTCCACAATTTAATTATGGTGATCCCTAAAAATGTTGTTTACAGCCTCAAAACGACCCTGGAAGTTTGGGACCTGAAAACTAGAAAAAAACTGCCAAACTAGAAAACTACTAAAATGAGCTAGATGGAATAGGTGGGAGGCCACCGAAATCCATATGGATCAATCCTACCTCCTTTAGGAAGCAATGGTCTCCATTTCATTGAGTTCCCCCATCAGATGAGGAAATTTCTGTTGAATTTGGCCTCGAGTGAGCCACTTGCCTTGGTGCAGGAGCTTCCATGCTTTGGCAACTCAATAAAGTTGGATCCTCTGTTGGCACGTTACCTTGACCTATGTGTCCACAATTTGATTCTTGGATTTCTGTTGCATGCAGTCAGGGTTGAGCTCTTTTGGTGTCGATTTTTTTGTTATCTCCGAGGTGTCCAATAATGGTGGGAAATATGGTCGATGGAAAGCCACGTTGAACATTGGGTGCAGGACAAGGAAAGGGGGAATGTTGAGCTCAAAAGCATTGTCTCCCAAAGCCTTGGTGATGGTGTAAGGTCCATAATAGAGTTGACGAAGCTTACAATGGGTCCATGTAAGGTGTTCTTTCTACAATTGCAACCGAACTTTTTCTCCCACCTGAAACTTATGTGGAACCTAGTGTTGATCATGGTGTTGCTTGTAATTGGCATTGGACTTCTGTAAAATATCGTGAACATGTTGGCGTATGTGTTGGATCCTCTCAATTAACTGGGTGTATTTTTCAACTTTAGTTGGAGTAGGTGACAAGTCGGTCGGGGTGGACGCAAGGGGTAGTGTAACTTCCATGGGACCCAATGGTTGGAATCCCAACCCCACCTGAAAGGGGTTATGGCCAATTGAGCTATGTAGGGCTTAGTTGTAGCTATGTTGAACATAGGGAAGACTCTCATTGCATGTGTGTGTGTGATTGGAATTGTACATCCTAGGATATGCATGATCATCTGATTGACAACCTTGGTTTGGCCATCTATCTAGGGGTGGAAGGTAGTGGATTTGGTGAGCTTGGTGTCCAGCAGTGACCAGAGGCTTGACCAAAATGTGATGAGGAACCAGTTTTCCCAATATGAGACAACAGTTTGTGGGATTCCAAAATGTACCCACACTTATTCAAAGAAGAGCTTGGTAGTGGCCTCTGTTGTGATGCTCTTCTTGCAGGGGGCTAGAATCACCATTTTAGAAAAGAGATCAACAACCACAAAAACATTGTCATTTCCCTACTTGGTGGATGAAAGGCCCAAAATGTAGTCCATTGATATGGATTCCCATGGCCTGTCAAGAGTAGGAAGAGGGGTGTACAGGCCCTGTTTCTTAGTGGCCGGTTTAGCAATAGTGCGGGCAGTGAAGGACATGATATACTTGCTGACATCATGTTGAAGTTTCAGCCAATAAAAATGTTGTTGCAACACTGCCACTATTTTTTCGATGTCGAAGTGTCTTGGTACCCAAATGTAGTGGCCTTCCCAAATAAACTTCACTCGCTCACTTGATGGAATGCAGAGATGGCCTATATGGCACAACCGCCTGTCCTAAAGATGGAAATTAGTGACAACTGAGTTTTCTTCCAACATTTGGTAGGTGTTGGAAAAGTCAAGGTTTGTTTCATAGAGGTTGGGCCATTTGGAGGTCTTGTGGCCGCAAGAGTCTAGCATCGTGGTGAGTGTCACAACTAGAGGTCGATTTAGGTAGTTAGGGACTCGGTTGGTACTTCCTATTTTATAATTGATGTTGAGGTAGAACTGTTGTAAATATGTGGACCACTTTTGATGGAGGTCATTCTACAATTTTCCTTAGGTCTGCATGAACTATAATGGCTTATGATTAGTTTGGATGATTATCTCCTTCCCAAGAATGTAATGCTTCCACTGGCGGCATGATTTCACAATGGAGTACATTTCTTTGTCGTAAGTAGGGTACTTATGGACGACATCTGATAGTATCTCACTGTGATAGGCCATGGGGTGGTCGTGTTGAGTGAGGATTGTGCCCACAACATAGTCTGAAGCATCTGTCTTGATCTCAAAGGGTTGTTCCATGTCAGGTAATGAAAGTATTGGGGCTGAGCACAAATGTTGTTTCAAATCATCGAAAGATTTTTGTTGGGACAAACCCCACGTAAATTTCTCCTTACCACCACCCCTGGTTACTTGGCTGAGGGCCCATGTAATATGGGAGAATCTTAACATGAACCTATGATAGAAATTGGCAAGGCCTAAGAAGATCTGAAGCTCAATGAGTGTGGTTGGTCTTGGTCAATCACGGATGACCTAGATTTTCATTGGGTCCACATGCACACCATGTTGATCCATGATGTAGCCTAGGTACTGGACCTTGTCCATTTTGAAGGAGCATTTTTCCAAGTTGGCATATAGATTGTGTTGTCATAGAGTGTGAAAAACCTGTTGAATATCCTGCAAGTGTTTCTCCCATGTCTTTTTGTAGATGAGGATGTCATTCATATACACCATGAAAAAATTATTGGTGAACGGTCACAGGATATCGTCCATCATCCTCATGAAAGTTGTTGGAGCATTTGTCAAACCAAAGGGCATGACTAGCCATTAAAAAATACCTTCTTTCAACTTGAAGGCGGTCTTCCATACATGTGTCTTCTCTATTGGGACTTGGTGGTAGCCAGACTTCAGATCAATCTTATTGAAGTATTTTCCCCCCTTGAGATGATCAAGGAGATCATTGATTGGGGGAATTAGGTACCGATTCCTGACTGTGATTTT
The DNA here is from genome assembly GCA_009831015.1 of Picea engelmannii. Classification (NCBI taxonomy): domain Eukaryota; kingdom Viridiplantae; phylum Streptophyta; class Pinopsida; order Pinales; family Pinaceae; genus Picea; species Picea engelmannii. Next base: position 1,317,479 of record ML776724.1, read on the forward strand.
ATTTAGGGCCCGGTAATCAATGCAGATTCTCCAAGCCCGTGTTTCTTCTACACCAGCATGATTGGGCTCCCATAAGGTGATGAGTTGGGACGGATGTTCCCCTTGTGGAGCAGTTCTTGAATTTCTCACTTGATATCCTAATTCTCTAACAGAGAGCGACGATAGATTGGCCCATTGGGTATTGGTGCATTGGGGGTTAGGTCGATGGGATTATTGACCTCACAGTGCATAGGTACCCCAGTAAGTGAGGAGAATATATATTGGTATTATTTCATGACCTTATCCACATTCTTATGATGTGTGGAGAGGTCGGCCACGGAGTCCCTCGATGTGGCTACAATATTTCGCTTGCTTTGAGAGTGAATCACGAAGAAGACAAACTTCCTGGTTTGAGAGATGACCTTCCTACATTTCTTGGTAGATATCAAGGAAATAGCACTAGTTGGGATTACCTCAAGTATCCTGTACAATTTCTTGTTCAAGGTAATAATAACACTGTGAGGATTAGACTCATATACATCATGATGTTTCCATAAATAAGGTTGTCCCAAAATAACATCAAAAAATTCAAGAGGATCAATGTCACACAATACCTCATATTTGAAGGGCTTGATTTCGTACAGCAAGCGACACTATTGGTTGACACAGATATCGCTTCCTTGGCAAAGCCATCTAATGGTGTAGGGTTGTGGGTGCGGTGTTGTCGATAGGGCTAGCCACTTGACGACCTCTACTGAGATGAGATTATTTTGACTACCTCTATCAACGATGAAGTGCAGCGGGGTGCCTTTCACCCACATCTGTGAATGGAAGAGGTGCTCGCCTTCCTCTGGCTCATCTAGTTCACTAGGATGGATCTTGGTGGTGGAAACGATGGTGTTAGGTTCTGTGTCAATGATGCATCTCCCCCTTTCTGGTTCTAACTCAGATTCAGACCTCGCATCTGATTAAGAGGCTTTCACCTCAGCCACCAGTGATTTATTTGAGTGGAATCAACAGTGTTATGCCAGGGGATCTTATGGAAGTCGCACCACTTCCCGGTATCTTTCTTTGTCTTTCCAGTGTCCCTCCTTACTTGCATCTTAGAATGGTTTTCTTGAGGCTATCCATATTTTCTTTGTCCTTTGTTCTGCGGGTTGGGGCTGCCCTTTCCCTACTTTTTCTTGGAGGGGTTCCCAGGCCCAAATTTCTACGTCTTTTATTTAAGATTTTGCTCAATTTTGACGACATATCGATAGGCCACACCCAAGGATGAGATGTATAGAAACTCCATTTTGGCCTGGATGTATCTATGCATACCATCGTAACACTTGAGCACCATATGTCGCTCAGAATATTTGATACCCAACTTGGTACACAAGGTATGGAAGATATTTGTGAACTCTGGCACAACTTGGTCTCTTTCATGCTGTAGTGTGGTACATTTTGTATACAGTCCGTCATAACTTTTGAAAGGGTAGAATTGTTCCTTAATAGCATCCTTGAAGGAATCCCAGGTGACCGCGACTGTGAATAATGTGGGTTCCTTTGTTTCCATTTTCTCATAGAAAGTATCCCACCAATCTTTGACATGGGGAACGACTTTGAGGAGATAAAAAGTAATCTTTTCTCTATTCAAAAAGTTATGAACAGAAAAATACCCTTCTAGCAGATTCAACCATTTGTCTATAGTGTCTGCATCTATCTGACTTTCAAATATAGGAATATCAAAGTTGATTTGTACCTTATAGGGGGAGGTGCCTCCGCTTGAGGAAGATGCGTCACTTGTTGGTATCCGCCAAAGGATTTGCACAAAACTATCCATCATCTCGTTCCTCTATTGCATGAGGGATTCCTCGAGTAACATTTTGAAAGGATATATTGTCCTGTCGTATTTATTTTCGCCCTCCATGAGAGGTTTCTTGGGTGTGAGATATTTTTTCCTCAAGAGAAACAAGCTCAAGACCCAATTCTTTGTACCCTGACCTCGTCGGGGACATGCATTAAGAACGACAAGGAGCAGAACATTATGAGACCATTGATCTGGATTTTATGAGAAGAAGGAAATTAATTTAGATTATTATTATTATTAACACAGAGACACAAAGAACAATAATAGAGATACATTAAAACTAGCTTCTATTCAATAAGGAAATATGTTGAACTGTAAAATGCAGATTGAAACAAGCTTGCTAGAATGGTGGCAGTTTATCTATGAGAAGAGATGTGACGGTCGTGCTCATTCATAAGAAGATGGTTTAAATGAGGCTCTCCAAGCCTTTTTATAATAAACAGGAATGTAAAAACCCTATACATCCAAAAATCTAACCCTAGGAGATGAAGCACCAAAATTCATGTCGGCCCCATTGGAGTAAGTTAGTACATCAACTTCTCAGGGTCGTAACTTTTGCATACGATGTCTGGTTTAGGCGCACGATAGCCCGTTGGAAAGTTATATCCGAGAGTTACACATGTTTTCATCATAATCTGTCTCTGTCTACAATATAACTGTGGCGAGCACTAAAAACATTGTTTAGGGCCTCAAAACGGCCTCAGAAGTTTGGGACCCGAAAACTAGAAAAAAAAATGCCAAAATGGAAAACTGCCAAAATGAGCCAGATGGAATAGGTGGGAGGCCACCAACATCCATATGGATCAATAAATGCATAAAATACATACTTTCAAAGCTTCCATTAAATAAATTTGATGTATCATTGTACATGATTGGTTCTGTTTTGAGTACCTTTCCAACCCAATCACTTTTGTCTACTTTTGCATTTCCATCCAAATACTATATTGATATTAAATTTTATTATTCCTCAATTTATGGATACCTCTAATCCAACACCCACATAATCAAATTACATAACCACTCATGCTCTCTTATTGACCTTGTATCTTCAACATTCATTTACTTGTTGGACCAAATTGATTTTCAGCTTGCCTTCCCTGAACACTTCAACACTTGCAGTTGCTTCAACCATTATTTTCTTCGTTCATGGCCCATCTAGTTTCAACTTGACTTACATAGTTAATTTCCAACATGCCATAATGATGCACATATTTCTTCTTCTCCAGCTACCTAGAATTAACTGGAAGTAATTATCACTACTTTTAATTTTCATCGTACTTTTCGGTGATACTTCCAACCCCTGGAATGTCACCCATGGATATTTTCCTCTTGAGATGGATTCTTTTTAGGTACCATCTCTTTTTCATTATATACCAAGCATAGAATTATTTTCTTCTTCATGGTTCCTCATTAATATCCCTTTAGTAAATCGCCTCCATGTCTGAGTCCCTTTGACTTTTATTCCCATTGTACCTTGGCAATGCACTCAACACCTTTGGAATGTACTCAACATTCCTCTTCATTTTTTTCATAGTTCTTGAGTGCTACAATAGACTCAACTAGCTTGGAATCCACCTTGTGGTATCCTTTTCCACTATCTTTGAGTTACTCGTGAACTTTCTCAAATTTTGGAATGATATGATATTTATGTAATGCCTTCCCCATAAGTATGGCTATATACCTCTAGAACCAATCTGCAGATGATGCATTTCTTATGCATCTATTGGCACTTCTTTATACATATTCTATATACAAGCATGCTTCCACTGCACTACTTTGAAAACAATCATGGAGGTGCTATCTCCAAAACTATAGGTCTGATTCTCGAAAATCTTACATATTATTTCCATGTATACATTATGTCTTCCTTTATCAGAATATTAGCATACTGGTATATCAATCTGCATAGAACAGATCTTCCTACAATGTACCTTTTTACCTTAACATTGGCTTGTGTTAGAGTGGATAATATTTCAATACTTTCTCCACTTAAATAATATTATTTTCACCTTGATTCCATTGAGCGCCTTGATTTGTATGAGTGGATTTCTTGTAGTGGATTCCCAAGCCTTCATGGTTGCACCTAGAATCATACCTTAACATTATTCAGTCTCGAACTTTGATCATATTGAGAGAGATTCTTGTGATAGAACCCTTTCCTTGAGTACCTATGCTTATATTTAACCAAATTTCAACCTTCTCACCTATTATGAAAATCCATCTCTCTACACTTCCATGGTCTCAGCTTCATGCATACCCATTTCTCATGATTTATCATGAAACATAGATGATCTCTCTCTTACTCAAAATCCCCAATTGGTATGAATATTTGTCATCTTGAAGTCCTTTCCAAATTAGAGTTCCATATAAAGTCTTCTATCTTACTCATTGAGTATATACATCTTCAACCGGTAGCTTCCTTAAGCAATCATTCCACATTTTGAAGAACTGACCCTGCACTATTCCTCATACCTGAAGATACCACTTTGCTAAGACAATTTTCTTTGTTTTATTGTTAAACTTAATCTATGCTCGAAACACATTTATTATATAAGATAACAATTCTAATTTTTTTGTTAAAGCAAGCATACAACCACAATACACCATTCCGGTAACATAGGTACAATTTTTCCCCTTCATGGTTACTAGAATTATTCTTTTTGAATTTCTTTGAGTTATGTTTCTCATCTCACAATTTTGAGTGATTATATGGACTCCTTATTCCAATACCTTTCCAATGACTTCTTTCTTGCTCAATTCTGAGTTTTGAGCATAAAGTTATAGTCATTTGATTATTACCCATTAATTCATTTTGTTCGCACATCAACCAAATGAAAATATGAATTGTATTATGCATATTTGAACCTCCTCCTTTGCAGTTTCGGTAGGATCCCAATTGGGTACCTTCATAAACATATTCAGGTCACTCTGGCCGATTTTCACCTTCATCTGAGCTCCAGGATGCTAAATACATTCTACAGACATTTTAGGTCAATTAGTACTTTTGGCCCTGAATGCTATAGGTACCTCCTACCCACTCCTATGCAGTTTATGTGCCCATATTTATAATTTCTCTCCATGATTGTATTCTATGGATCAATATATTTCCATATACGACTCATGTTCCTCAATCTGATTCTTGAGTAGGAAGTTATGGCCTTCGGAAGTTAGTGGGGCCTTAAAATTTACTCTCTGTTGTTTGACATGTAACTCCCTCATACTAAATTAGTTTGATGATTGGTATACATCGTTAGAAATCTATTTTCGAGCTCTTTAATTTGAGCTACAAAATTGCATCTTGGTTGAACTATTTTCGAGTAGCTAAAAACATTGTTTATGGCCTCAAAAATGCCCTACAAATTCAACGCCTGGAAAATACCAAAATTTTCTAGTAATTTTCATTAATATTTTTAAACTATACTTAAATTAAGTTGAATGGGATGCTAATGTTGCACCCAATTCCACTTGGCACCTCTAGAATATGTCATGTAAGCTCCTGGCCACTATGGCCCTACCTTGTTGGCCTCCACCTTCTTCTTTTATCTATTACTCCTTTATTACCCGGAGCATTCACCTTACCTTTTGGGTCCCACAACTTTGCTTCCATGTGGCCATATTTTATTGGGTATCAGGGATGAGAAGGTCCCATCCCATACCCATTTACCATGTGTGCATGAAGTTACAAATTGACATAATCTAATGGCTGTCATTTGATGGGCACCGACGGGGATTGACGATCCACGTCACATTTTATCCCGCTCTGCCTCACCGAAATTTAACACAGTGGGGAGGGGACGAGAAACATAACCAAGATTAGGGTTGGGGGATGTTTCTCACATCCGTTCATTTTTCCCCCTCTCCATTGGGTTATTCTAACTCATTCGACCCCCCTGAAATCCACGCAGGGTTGACACGTGTCCTGCGCTCGAGGTTTCGTCGGGTAGGATAACACCGCCCCCATGGTGTCAGTTCTCATACAACCTCACACTTTCCAATGCCACCATATAATTACATGTCACCCACCTGCCATGTCAATTGAAATTTGCCCCCCACATCACACTAACGTTAGTGTACAAAAAAATACCCAAAATTTTCCAATTTTTCAAAATTTCCTATTTTTTTGAAATTCCCAAAATTGCTCAATTTTAAAATAATTTTTGGGGCTGCCATAGAAACTATGTAATAAATATTGATACGGTCTATTCAATCCCTATACATATAAATTGGTCTTTTGTTTTTTAAATTCAACTCTTTCGCTTTGAATTTACCATTATTTAGCTGCAGGAAATTGGGACTTTTGCCCAATTTCATCCAATTTCACCATGGTCACTCTGCAAATGTATAATTTCAACCATTTCATCCAAATAAATGTCAATTCAACCTTTGAAACAACAAATTTATTGTGTTCACCTCTGGTTGACATTCCTACGTATGAATATCTCTCTAATTTATTCATGAATTGGGAAATTTTTACAGTTTCTGCCATTGTTGCACTGTAAATTCGAAATTCGGCCAATTACAGGCCCCAATTTTCCCAATACGAGATTTAAAATAGGGATTTTAATTCGTGGGATCAATTCTGCCAAAATCGATGAAATATCCTCCAATTTTACTACAATAATTTTGTCGAACATTTTGCAGATGTACTCTTCCTAACATTGTGTCAAACAGTTTTCTTGCAAAATCTATAATTTCACTTATGCGCTCTACTAAATGGCCCATGCAGGCTCAATGTTGAAAAATGGTCTTTGATACCACATTGTAACATCCGTAGCTCCCTGTTGGGAAATGCCACATCAAAATTATGAACTCTGATACTAATTTAATTCATAAAAATACTCTGCAAATGCACAGATTCATACAAAATAATAACAAAAATATACATTCATATTACACAGGAAAAAACCCATGAAAATAAATGCATAAATATTAACACAACACATAAATTAACACACAATTGACACTTATCTTTGATAAAAAGAACACCAACTATGTGCAAACTTTCCACGTTCATCCCAGCCTTAGACCACACTACTCATAACTCTTAGTAGTGGGTCACCCCCGAGCTAGGGCTTAAACTCTACCTAGGAAAGGGAATCCTAACCTAGGCTAAGGTCTCCACACATCATAAAGCTCATAATCAGGTGCCAACTCAAGCTAACATCCTACATTCCCTCATTCCCCTCTTGTTTGTCCCACCCTAGGAAGTCTTCCCCTTCTCTTCTCAATAGTCCTTCGATTGTCCCACTTCCTTTCTGGGGCTTCAACAAAATTTCAAACATGAATTCTCAAAGCCTTGTAGCTTCATCTTGGCACCTTGGGAATTAATTTCCAAAAATTATCTCACCTGGATAGAGTGTCCACGGTCCTGAAAACCCGCTTCTTCAATACTCCACGAGCTTGACAACTCGCCTCTTCTGCTCCAAATATTCCCAGGTATAGTTGATAGTAATAGAAGGGTATGGATGATAGCTGAGTTAGTGAAGGAATGATGATAAAATGATAGGAAAATGAACTAAGTCCTTCCTTTGGGCTTAAGCTCTCCTAGATTAGCCCCTTTTCCTAAACGTTTAGCCCCCTTTCCCTATCTAGTGGAGTTTATCCCCCCCATACTCTTATACATGGTGGGTTTGTAGCAATGATGTGTTTTCATTAATATTTGTGTGTGATTACATATTACAATGACGGTTCACTGGCCATTTTAGCATCTGGCTCTCCAACCTAATAACCACACAAGCACTTTGGCCTCAAAATACATATACACAAAGGCACTCTGGTCCAAAATGTCCTAGATCACCAACTTATGTGTTTGTTTACATTTATATGTACAATTGGGGTTCAGCCTAGGGGTATTACACAAGACACCTTAAATGTACATTCCAATGATGCCCAATTTGTGTTTAAATACAAATATAATGCTCTTATTGGTAGGATAATATGTTGATCCTGACCATTGAAAAATCACTACAAATAGATGTTTATAAATCTTCTCTAAATATAGGAAATCTATCATCAATCAATTCTATAAGAGAAAGATTTAGTTTTGCATGGACTAAAAATTCAGCAAAGAATTCAAAGCAATTGTTTTTTATTTATTAAAAATTAACTAGATGTGGAAGATTTTTTCCTCAATGTACCATCAAGGAAATTCATGATCAGCCAAACTTATTGAAGTTGGTATTAATTTTTTTATCGTAAGGATCCAAATCCATATCCAGAAAAATTGGAGTACCGTCCACCCCATGGGCCTCTAATTCTCATGGAACATGGGAAATTTTCGTTTAGATTTACATAGTGCCCACACTCTTTTCGAGTGTTCAAACTCCTTCATATTCTGATTCTAATTGTACATTTCATCATTTGAATGGTAGCCACTTGCATCATTACTACTTATGTAGGTGCAAATCTTATATGACATTGTCTTGTATTATTTGTTTGCTATTAACTTTGTCAATTGGACACATTGAATGAGGTTATATTTTTAGTTATAGGATGAGGTGATCACACTGTGAATATTTTTTGGCACAAGAGAATTTTTGGCATTTGAAAATAGAAATGGGGGTACTTTGTTTTCATTTACTTGATATGCAAAATTTATAATTTGCTTTTATAAGGAAATTTGGGATTATATTGGTGTCCATAGATGACCAGAAAAGATTCATTTGGAATATTGTTTTAAACATTCTATGTGTGACGAAGGGAGTGCATTTGGAAACTCATACAAAATGGAGGAAGAATGCATACACAATTTCCTAAAGGATTGCAAAAATGGTTGTTTATTATAGACAGTCTTTGTGATAGGGAGAATTCCCTAGGTCATTGCAATTATTGGGGATGATATGCATCATTGAACCCATTCTAGAACATGGACATGTAATAAATGCAAAATGTACATCTTAAAATTTTATCCAGAATCTGAACAATTGAAAATCATTTAGCCTCATAATCTTGTTTTGGGTTAAGATTATTGATTACTATAATCTATGTCATTGTATTTTTATTTATATTACATAAGTAGGTATCTTACATATGGGGGGAAGAAAATGAGATGAGATGAGAGAGAATGGAAACAGAAGAGTAGAGGAGAAAAAGAGTCGAGAGATACATAAGAATAGTCGAGCTAAGGACGCGAGTCAAGTAGAAAAACAGAGAAAAGAAAGCAAGGGGTGACAAATGAGTAGTGAGATCCAATATGAAGAGAAGAGAAACTGCACTAGAATAGTGTACAAGAGAAAGATCTATTCCAGAGAGAAGCGCATAATAAGAGAGGTAGTAAAAGAGACGTGACATTAGGAGTGAGGTATCAAGATAAGATACCAAAATTAGTGGGAGAAGGATTGAAGAAAATGAGATCAGATCCCCTTAGCTAGTAAAAGATGCAATCACATCAGAGGAAGATGGGGCATAGAGAAGTAGTGGCAAAATAGAAGAAGATAGTGATGGATCCCTCCAAGGAGAAGATACCTTGGCGATTATGAGGAATCTTACTTGGATAGATATAGGGAGCTCTTTTGGATCCATCACCAAAGAATATGAAAGAGTATGGAGGAACCTCCTCTTTGAACTACCCCCCTTGTGCATTTCTCATCAAGAAGAAAGAACTAAAGAAAGTGCAGAGGTGAGAGAAGTAGAAGAAGGAAGCATAGACGAAAGGGAAGGATAATATATGAGTGAAGTAGAAGCCAATGTCAACGACACTTCACAAGAAAGATCCTTAGTATCAGTGGCATCAAGTAGTAGTCATTCTGGAAGACACAATACTAGATCAAGTATGGCGAACCATGATTCAACCCTTAGGATTCTTGCATTTCATGGGACGAGAAGAGATGATGTAGAAAAACATTGGTTCATGTGTGAAGCTATATGGTTTATGAAAAGAGTCACAAACAAGGCATCTAACATCGCGCAGCTAGAAACCACATTCATAGATAGATCTCTGACATGGTACATGAAGTACAAGGCTACTGTGTCGGCGAGACAAGAAAGGTTCCTTACAGAAATAAAGAGAGATCTCCTTAGAGAATTCCAGAAACCAAAGTTGGAATCACAATGTATAAGCGAGATCAAAGAGGTCAAGAAACAAGTTGGAGAAAGCATGTGGGATTATGACCAACATTTCAATATTTTGTTGGAGTACAAACTAATGTTTTAGACATGATATGTCCAACATAGATAATGTTTTATTGTCAGAATCCTACCACATATTTGAGTGCCGCTCACCTAACAGAAGGTAATGAACCATGCAAAGGTCGTATAAATTTCAATGCGCTTAGAGTCTACACTAGGAGGTGGCGAGACGTCGACAAGCCTAGAATAGGTATAATTTCATCTCGTGAACCTCACTATGAAACTACAAGATATGGTGAAGGCTAAGGTGGTGCACGAGAATGTATGGTGTACCATGTGTTGCATAAAATATCACCATACAAATGAGTGTCCTGCGTTAGGAAGTTACATGGTGATGGGCACGTTGAATCTGTTTTTGACAGGACCACAGACCAAGTGATGTGAAATTTGTAGACAATGGGATCATATACCTCCCCATTATTCAACACTGCAGAAGTATCAAAAGACCACGAACATTTCATTTTGCAAGTTTTTCAAGTCCATGGACCAGGATGTGAACAATTATAGGTCATTGCAGATAATGAAGTAGCACATTGTATATGCTTACTGGGTCCAAGAAGACAATAAGGGTGGATACCAAGAAGGCATTGACTAGGGAGGCTACCAAGGAGGCTAGAGAGGAGGATATGGAAGAGGGGATAGTGGAGAAGGAAGACCACCTACCTATTTTAATTATGGAAAGACAGGTCACTTGTCGCAATTATATACCAAGCCATGCACACTGTGTGGATATTGCCACAATGAAAACCATGTCACGAAGGATTTCCTAGAGTTGTTGTCCAAATGGGAAGAAAATAAGGGCCATTGAAACATGGTGATTGTTGAGACGCATGAAGATAAGAAGATGAAAGAAGAAGAATATGTATGGTTGGTAACCCAAGGAAGCATCCATAGGGGATTCAACTTGGAACGAGGTGAAAGTTCAGAGTAGAATATAGAAGGAAAGATCATAAAATCATCACAGGAATAGCCCAAGTTTGACATCATGCAACAACAACAATTCATTTGTGATGAGAAAAGGGCATTAGAAGAGGACAATGCATGCAAAGAATTGCAACATACACACATAGGGTGTTAGAAGATACCCACGTGTGTGAAAAATTGCAACATACAATGTAGAGGGCACTGGAAGAGGTCCACCTATGCGAAGAAGTGCAATGTACAACACAAAGGGAACTAGAACATGAACACATGTTCAAAGAGTCACAATGCACGATGCAAGAGGAAACACAAAACAACACTTACCCCAAGAATAAATTAGAAAAATAGGTAAATGACTTATTGCGTTGTTGTCTTTAGGTGTTGGGTGATCCTATAGTTGCAAAGAAATTAACCCACATGTTGACGAGATGTATGGAGGAAGGGGAGACTGACACTGTTGTTTATGCCACGTTACTAGAATGAGATGTGTGTCATGTAAGCAAGAGGAAGTGCACGAGGAGAGAATTTAAAATGACAGTTGAGCTAGGGAGTTGCGACATGGATGGTGTCATGTTGTACCTGGGATCGACGTGAACATCTTGCCAACAAAATCATGGGATTTTATGGGTAAACCAAATTTGGTGTGGCCCCCCATTCAACCTAGCCTTTCCAACCAATATAGAATTTATCCAATGGTGGGTTGGAACAAGTGGAAGTGAACATTGATAAGGTAAAAACTAAAGCATACTTTGAAGTGATTGAAATTATGGATGACTTAGATCCCTATCTAGATCTACTAATTATGAAGAAATGACATATGTCCTTTGAGATAGACACCTTGCATGTTATTGTGCCACTAGATCCAAATGATGGTGACAAATATAACGATCCCATAAATGAATATTCACAAAGATCGATCATCAAAAACATATACAACATCACTGGATGCAATGATAACAATGTGAATCCAATAGCTGATGGAAAACTGAGTTGGAGAAGCATCCATTCCTATGACATGGATTATTAGGATGTAATGTCTAGATGGTAGAATAATCTATATGAGGTATCAACCAGGATATGCAAAAAAATAACCAAATCAATGCATTGGATAGAATCAGAATTTTTCAACCTACCAATCTTTGAGAGGACAGGACAAGCCCCACAGGAACATTTATAGCAGAGATGGAGGAGAGTGTGCCTGAGATCCAAAGGATTGTGGCTATGGATGCAGTAGTCAAGGGAACTCCCATGCATCGGTGGGTGATGCACCACATAGATATACAGGAATGGGTGCAGGTAGTGGTATGTATCAAAGTACGGTTCCAGCCCATGACTGAGTTTGAATTAATGATTTGATTCAAGGGTACCGAAGATCCTCAGGAACATATTTGTTTCTGTGAGAGGCACTAGACAACCAAAAAAATTCTTAGCACAAAATGGGTTCATAGGTTATTCCATACCATGGATATGGTACTGAGAAGCTGGTATATCTAGGATGAAACAAGAAGGAAAAAAGGGGACTGTGAGAAAGTGAGTAATCAGTTCTTTGTAACGTTCAAATTTATGTCTGAGGTCCCTGCACAGAGGGATATTTTATTAATAATCAAGGATTTCATCTTCCATCGACATCCCAAAGACACTACACAAAAGTTTTTCTACGCATACCATAAGCTGATGGAAAAATTGAAACAATTGGTATACTATTGGAAGGTCGATAGTGATAACACGCAGGAAGAGGAACCTCGAGGCTTATAGATCAATGAATCCAAGGGTGAGTGCGTAGTTCAAAGAAAATCCTCGAGTGGCACTATTTCGGACTATAAGTAGCCAATGAAAACAAATAAACATAATATAGGCACAAAAGAAGCACCTAAAATGACCATAATTGGTGATTACTAGGATCAAGAAGCATTGACACAAGTGGTAGACTTGTTGAAATAATATGAAGACCTGTTTCCAAGGATTTTTTTAGAGATGAAGGGGATTGAAAAATCCCTTAGATGGATAAAGATTCGGTTGAAGCCAGATGCTAATCCAGTCAAGAAGAGACCATATCGAATGAACTCGAAGCACAAAAAGAAATTGAACAAAGAGTTGGATTAAATGTTGGAGGCAAGGATTATTGCTTCTATGGAAGAGTTAGATTGCATTAGCCTGACAGTAGTGCAACCAAAGAAGACAAGCAATCTAAGAATTTTTGTAGACCTCTGCACCTTAAATGCAACATGCTTACACGGTCCCTTTTTGACACCATTTATAGATGAGGTGTTGGAGAATATGGGTGGGCGCGGAGCTAATTAGCCATTCATAGATGGAATTTCAGGTTATCATCAAGTGTGAATTGTGGGCAAAGATAGAGCCAAGAAAAATTTTGCAATAGAGTGGGGCTTATTTGCATACACATTAATGCCATTTTGCTTGAAGAATGACATGTGGTGTTTCCCAGAATTGTGATCGTATCCTTTAAGGACTTCATGCATAAGTTTCTATAGGTATACTTGGATGATTGGATGGTGTTCAACCTACTCAAGGAGAATATGTAGGTTCTATGGTTGATTCTGGATAGATGTAGACAGTTGCAAATCTCGTTAAAATTGAAAAAGAGCATCTTTTATACCCCATTTGGAACACTATTTGGGCATGTTGTGTGCAAGGAAGTCTTTCCAATTGATTAGGAAAATATTGCAACAATTGTGGACATGTTGGCTCCCACCTCAGTCAAAGAGTTGTGATTGATGTTGGGCCACATGGGATATTATATACTATTCATATAGAGTTACATAAAGGTTGCTACGTTGTTGGAGAAGCTATTGCGCAAAGATACCAAGTATGTCTGGACCCGAGAATGCCAGGAGGTGTTGGAAACACTAAAAGAAAGATCGACGACTGTGTCGATCTTAATATTTCCATATTGGACCAAGATATTTCATGTGCATGTAGATGTGCCCTCTATTACGCTTGGCACAGTGCTTGCGCAACACAAAGAAGATAGCATTGATCATACAGTCTATTTTTCCAGTAGGAAGCTATGAAATTTTGAGAAGAATTATATGACCACGGAATGTGAAGGATTGGCAATGGTCTATGCTTAGAAGTTTCAACAGTACTTACTCGACGCTCTCTTCAAGTTTTTTACTAACCATTTGGAACTCAAATATTTGGTCAATAAGCGAGTTTTGGAGGGGAGGATATGCCAATGGTTGTTGCTTTTCCAAGAATTTGAGTTTGAAGTAGTAGTCAAGCCCAACAAGAAAAATGTTGGGCATGACCATATTACGAGGATATAGTCAAGGGAAGCTAGAGGCATTTTAGATGATGAGCACCCCAATGCACATCTATTCAAGGTTGAAGTGGTGTTGGATCAACTAGTAGAGATTGCAACATACTTAATGAAATGCCATGCACCGAAGGAATACACTTAGACACACAGTAGAAAAATAGTGACCCAGAGCGTTGATTACCAGTTGATCACATGGAACTTGTACAAGCTTGGCACTGATGGGATCCTACGCATGTGTATTAGAACATGAGCATGAAGGTATTGTGGGGGGGCACAACATGGTCCTCTATGAGGTGCATGAAGGTACTGTGGGGGGGAACAACGTAGGAAAGGAAACTGCACAGAAAGTGTTGAGTGTAGGGCTATGGTGGCCATCAGTATTTAAAGAAGCTAAGGAATATTGCAAGCATTGTGATGTCTACCAGCGGATCGAGAAACCTTTGAGAAGAGATGACCTACAACTTTTCCCAGTCACAACACTAGAGTCGTTTGAAAAATGGGCAATTGATTTTGTGGGTTCGATCAATGCACCTCTGTGCAAAACCAACATGTGCTACAAATTGACTTTTCATCATATTAAACATGAATATAATTTTAAATGCATATCATGCTTACATTCTAATTAAATTTTCCAACAATCTATTTGAATGAATATTAGTTAGAACGCTCCAATTTTGATTACAATCCGCTTTAATTAATATTAGTTGGATTAAATAGGGTCAAAAATAAAGAATGGCACTCCCCGATGTCCATTTTATGTGGAAAAACAATTCATAATATTTTATTATGCTTCCTATAGATGTTATCGTTGAGAAAATCAAGATGGGCTTAAGCTATGTCCTTGCTTGACTTTGTCGAGTTTATCACAATTTGTCAAATACATATGGGAAAGTATTCATGTCACCGATTGAGTCATTCTTAAATGAATCATTACATTAATTTTGATAACTAAATGAAAAGGGATTCCTAGCACAGCAGTATAAAAAAATACATAGTTACATTACCATTTCAACCTTTTTTTTAGCAGAAAAAAATTCCTCAATTATATTAAGTAATATAATATGTTCTCATAACTGGTTACATCAACTGATAAAATAGAGTTGTCCAAGTAAGTATTTCACCAACAATTGGATAGTCCAATTCGATGAAGGAAGAGATTGTGTTACATGTAATGAAGAAAGAGAAGATACAACAGGTCAGAAATGAAGAGAGAGTGTTGAGCAAAAGAGAGTGTCACAAGAGTTGTACCATGGGAAAAACAAATATGAAAGTGAAAGTTGAAGTTGCTTGCAATGACTGATAGAAATTAGTCTTAGAATATTTTGATTACATGTGAGGGGCCCTCATGGCCATCTAGCCACAGGTTGTATGTAATATGGCCAACAATTTTTTGTAGAGATGACTTAGAGAAAAGATTCACCTCGCTATTGAATTATCACGAAGCATGTGTAAAGATGAGTTCCTTAAAATGGCATTGGAGAATTTTGATGTGGTCCATCCAGGCCAAGAGAGTGATCGATTGGAGCTTGCCACTATGATTTAGCTATTCTATGACAACGTTGGAATCACCAATGAGATGAAGGTGATCAATATTTAATCTTGTGGCCAAGTGAAGGGTGGCCCAGGCACCCAGAAGTTCAGCCCCTGTGTTCCTGCCCGGGCCACAGCTGAAAGTCCATATATAGATTGTAGTTGTGTTTATTTTGATCAGACCACCCACTCCACTCAAAGTACTGCAGCATTGGGATGCACCATCAAACCACCCTATAGGGAAATCCTCTGCTATGTGTGGATTTTTTGAGATTTTTTTTTCCCCTTATAAGGATGAATACCTCTCCACAAATGATGTAGGCCAAGTATTTTGTAAAAAACCGAGTTGACCGAAGGAGAAGTTTCTTCGAAGATCTTGTTGTTCCTGGCTAGACAGATGTACAAAATGACCAATGGAGGAAGAAATTTATGAGTGTGCTCACTGAAAATCCATTGTGTGAAGCAAGCAGATAGAGAGGTCCCATTATAAGCAGAGGTAATATTGAGGTCAATTACAATCTTGTCCCAGACTCATTGGGTAAAATGGCAATGAATGAAGAGGTGTTTAATAGATTCAACATCCCTGTTGCAAAGCTAACAGATGTTTGGGCCCATCCAACCCTTTCTGAGTAAGTTATCCCATGTGGGGATTTTATTTTCATTTGCAATCCAATTGAAGAGTTTGACCTTGAGTGGGATTTTCCAAATCCATAGATTTTTGCGTGAGCCGGGGATAATGTTATGAGATGCTAAATTAGAAATGGTCATGTAAATTTTTTTTACTGTGGTATGGCTCGAGTTGTCGCCACCTACCCACATCATCTGGTCCTATGTGTTAAGGAGTTGTATACCCACGTGGGTTAGTTCCAGGCAGAAGCGATCCTATTCTTCCTCCTGTGTTGTAGCTAATTCTAGCTCACCACCCAATTTCCAGCCAATAAAAAGATGCCCCTGTTTGTGGAAGCACACCGCTTGGTAGAGGTAATTTATATTTATATGGTTCAATTGTTGGATGAGTGGGAGAGATAGGTGTAGAGATGAACTTGTACCAAGGATGCGGTCCTTACCCAGATCGATGGAGTGGCCAGAGCCAGGCTTCCAACAGATCCATTGTTTAATCCAATGTGTCGATTTTGAGAGGTTCCTCCATGTCTGTGAGGCATTTCTATAATGGATGTGTGACGAGCAGAGCCATGCGGCCACTGAGGTGTATGGTATATACTTACCTTTAATTACCATGATCCAGATGCATTTTGTGGTGAAGTAATGCCAGAGATAGTTGGTGGCCAGAGCAGTATTGAAAGTGAAAATATTCCTAATCCCCCATCCACCATGTAGCTTCAGTTTTTCCAGAGATTCCCAATTGCAATGGTGCATCCCATTCCATAGGAAGTTATAAGTGAGTTTTCAGAGTTTTTCTAGGACTGGTGAGGGGATGGCTTCCAGTGCCATCCAATAGACTGGTTGTCCTTTGAGGGTGGCTTTAATCAGAGTGTAGTGGCCTCCAATGGAGAGCCATTTGTTACACCAATGTCCCAATTTATTCTCCACCTTGGAGACAAGCCAATCCCAATCAGAATTCTTGTAATGTTCATATTTGATAAAGTATCCCAGGTACTGGAATCCTTGTGAGAGATGGATAAATGAATGTGGGAAGATGCCCTTAAGGAGTTCCAGGTCTTGTTCCTGTAAATTGGTGTGGTGAAAAGTAGATTTTGACCAATTGATTTGTAGGTTGGTGGTGGAGCAGAATATCTTCAAGAGATTATTAATTTCCTTCCATTCAATAGGACTTCCACTTGACATAATGAGGACATCATCAACAAATAGAAGGTGGAGGATGTTAACCAACCTCAAGACCTTGATCCCTGTGATCTTGCCTTCAGACTAGCTTTTTTTTAGGAGGCTTAAACCTTCCATGACCAAAATGAAGAGGAGTGGTGAGAGACGGAATCCTTACTTCAGGCCTCTACCACTGTGGAAGAAGGGAGAAGTTTCTCCATTTATCAGCACAATGAATGTTGCACTTGTAATGGAACTCATGATCCAGGTGATGTTGGAGTGGATAAAACCCATTTTGATGAGAATGAGTCTAATAAAATCCCAATCTATACAGTTGAAGGCCTTTTTTAGGTCCATCTTGAGGATAAGAGAACTAGATTTTTTATGGTTGATGTTGTGTAAGCATTCTTGTGATGTGCCAATGGCATCAAGAATTTGACGGCCCTTCAAAAACCCAAGTTGTTCGCTGGATA
This sequence comes from Picea engelmannii, assembly GCA_009831015.1. NCBI lineage: Eukaryota > Viridiplantae > Streptophyta > Pinopsida > Pinales > Pinaceae > Picea > Picea engelmannii. The sequence continues at coordinate 1,335,423 of ML776724.1, forward strand.
GAGATCGTGAAAGGATGGGTTTGATTCCGATAGCTATGATTTTAAAGATGAGCTTGTAGCATAGATTGCAAAGGACAATCAGTCTGTAATCACCAAATGTTGTAGGGTGATTTGTTTTTGGAATCAGAGTCAAGAAATTGGAATTTATGGCCCGAGAGATTTTTCCATGAAGTTTGGAATCCTCCACTAATTCTTGAAGATCAGGTCCCAGCAGGTCAAAAAAATGTAAGTAAAACTCAACGGTCCAGCCTTCTGGACACGAGATTTTATCCTTTGAAAAGGATTTAAGTGCAGTCAGAACTTCTTGTAATGTACAAAGTTGCTCCAGGAGTAATGATTCCTCCATTATGACAGTGTGCAGGAAGAGTTGGGCCACTAAGACTTGTGTTTGAGAGTGTGCTTGAGATCTGGACTCGTAAAAAGAAGTGGATTCCACAGTCATGATCTCTTGTTGTCATGTAATAAAAGTACATGTATCATCAATAATCTCCCATATCTGCTTCTTGTTTCTAGAGTCACTGGTGAAGCGATGGAAAAATTTATTATTCAGATCACCACATTTTACCCAAGTAGCTCTTCTTCACTACCTCCAGAGGGCTTCATCGGCCAGCATAATTTTATTTCTTTCAGATTCAAGTTGTTTTATGAGTTTTAGATTGTTCCTTGTGTGACCAACCAGTGAGTCAAGATGGTGAAGATCTGAGAGTCTGTACTCCAACTCATGCAACAAATGTAGCGTGCACTTTTTGTGGTGGATGCCCCTTCTTTTAATAACAAATTTTAGGTGTTTCAATTTCCTTATAAAATGATTTTGAATACCCGAATCGAGCTAGGGATTTGGTTTAGACCAAGTAGACTTGACTACAACAGCAAATTCATCTTCAATAAGCCAATGGGAGTTAAATTTGAATGGGTGGTTGATCCGCTCCATTGGTGTTCCAAATTGAAAAATGATTGGAGTGTGATCTAATAGGTAGGGGGGTGTCTACACATGATCTGAATCTACCATCTGTTGTGGCCAGGTTCTCTAAAATGTAGAAGCGGTCTAGTTGTTTGGAAATGGAATCGAGCCCAGCTCTGTCGTTGCGCCAGGTTGGAGATAGGACAGCCGAAGGGAAATCAATCATGCCATGAGATTGAAAAAGTGAGATGAAATAGTCTGCCAAGGGATCTTGTAGAGCTGAAGCACCCCAAATTTCATCAGAGTTGGTAGTAAAATTCAAGTCCCCTGCAAGTTCCCGTTACCATTTCAACCTGTTGTTCCAGAATTTGTACTTAAGGCTAGGAAGTATAGAGTCTAGGCATCCAGAAAAGGGTAAAAGATAAGGGAAGGAGCAAACAACTGGAAGAGAAACTATAGTTGATTTCTAACTTGTTTGTGTATAACTTCCACCTGTTCTTGTGTGGTTATGTCTCATTCAATGGCTGCCCACGAATGTTCTAGTTTGACCCGGGTGGTTGCAGTTCTTAGGATAGTGTCAAAGAGGTTTAAGGGAATGCTGGTTTGGTCTGAAAGGCTGGGTTCTATGTGAGGTTGCCTTGCAACAGGGACAGTCATTTAAGGAATAGAGATTTAAGAGGCTAGTTTTTTTTTTTTTGAGTTGTTGATTCAATTTTTTGATTTATACGAGAGAAAAAGAAATCCCATGAGACAAATTAATAGTTTAACAAATTGAAGATCATCTTCCGGAACTGAGTTAAAAATTTGGAACCCTGTATGAAAGGAAAGAAAAACATAAAGTTGTCAAACAATGTGAGGCATCATTTCGAGAGGAATCTCACATTGTAACATGAAACGAAACAGAAGAGAAACACTTTAATGAAGCGTAAAATATAGCAATATAAGTAATCCACAGGTCTTGTACCTACTAATAGTCTATACAAAGGAAAAGTTGCAAATAATTAGATAACTAAAACATCAATCCCATAGTAGAGGTTGTACCAAATTGCAGTCAAAGCATTCATCAAAAATGCATATAAAAATGTCATGAAGCATGAAATAACAGAATAAAGCACATAACTCAATCTTGACAGAATATGGAGTCTTCAATTCGCTTTGTATTAATTTCTAGCGACGAAAAATTTCTCTATTATAATCTGCCAAAAGAAAAAAACCTTGGTTTTTCTTCGAAATGCCTATTTATACAAGCCTAAAAACCACTTTAAAATCCATTCGTTCTAGAAACCATTGATTTCAATTGAGGAAAGGAAGTGTTTCATTTCATCACTCTTTGTCTTCCCCCATGCAGGCGAAACGTCTTCCTTTCTTTGCTCTTCTGGCTCCAGAAATAGAATGGATTGACATATGTCGCTATTTAACAACAGAAACCTGCCCTTTCACTTGCCCAATGCAATTGAAACACCTTTCAACCAACTGGGCTATCAACCTAGAAGGCTCTGCTTGGTTTTTGGCCTCAAAGGTGTAACTCTTCAAAAACTGTGGCAACCTTTTTCGCACTTGTCGGTCTTCTGTGACGATAGACCACAATTGTAGACTTGGCTATACTAGCCATTTGTCCACTTGGACCATATCAACCTGGCTTATTTGGGATATTTCAGCTTGTTCCTTTTCTTCATTTTCCTTGATATCTATCAGGTGTTTAGCTATATTGATTTTGCCCAGTGTCCCAACACTGCCTTCCTTATCAAGGTCTAGCAAAGTTTTATTTATCAAGGTGAATGTTTCTTCACAAGAAGTTCTCACCTCCTTAGCTCTTCTCCTACTCTCTGATATATTCTGCTCCCAAGACTTTAGTAAGATATTCCCTCTGGTTTGTTCTGCGATGGATAATTTGGAGCTACTGACCGCCTCTACATTCGTTGTGGCTGTCACAACATCCTGGAAAGCAACCCGAGCCGCCCCAACTTCTCTTTCTCCCAAAGAGATATCTTCTAGTATTTGATCTATCGTCTGAAAGTGATGTTGAATGGTTCCCACTTTTAAAAGTAAGTCTTGTTGAGCCGCTAATACCTTCTATCGGATTTCGGTAGCCTGGGCTTGAAAAACCTTTATGTCTAAAACCTAGTTTTTGGCAACATCCAATTTTGATTGTAACTGTATAATTTGTTGCTCCTGTTGGCTTACCTGCGTTTGGCTTATTTGCGTCGACTGACGCACTTTCTCAAGGTTCGATATAAGTTTCTCGATCTCCTGTAGATCGGCTATTCGGGATTGCTAGAGGCTTTTTCTCATCTCATCCCTGGAATTTTCTTCCATCGTAGCCACCTTAGCTTCCAACTTACTGATCAAGAGTTTCTTTTGTTTCAACTGGGCCTTCAAAGTTCTGACTAAGTACTGATTCGATGTAGCGTAAGCCCCCAATGTTCTTGCTATCTCGTCGATGAATTCCTCCTCTTCTACAGACTTTCCTTCCGTCAGGATTTTAAACCTTTTAGCCACTGCGCCTGTTTTTTGATACGATTCTTACTTTACTATGGCCTTCCTTTTCTTATCAAAGAAAAAATCATTTGGAGGTAACTCTTCCATGGAAATGGGCATTATCTCTTCATTGAAAATCCATCCCGCATCGGGATTCCCCTTTGTGAAGTATAAGGGTGTGATAACAGCAATCAGACTGTCGATTTCCTTGGATGATTGTTTATGGGTAGTGTCTGTGACCAACTCTTTTGATGTGATCGATGAGGTGTCACCTACCTTTTGCGAGGGTATCTCAACTTGACTTAGTACCCACTTTCCTAGCACAACTTCCTCTGGGTTTTTCTCTCCTCGATCGAGGATTTCGGCTCCCTGTTCCGAGGTATCCTTTTCTTTTGTCCCTTCCTAATTTTTCTCATTGCCAGGACTTGAGTTCTTTGAGCCTTTGGCTTCTGTTTGCTATATGTTTGGAAGCTTTTGGGGTTTCCCTCTAAAATTAGGGGGAGGAAACTCTTCCAACGCTCCTCAAATTTGAGGAAATCAGACATATCTCTAGGTGGCAAGGCCTGAATCCGGCTCAAGACTTCAAAGTAGGACCTTGCGCCTCGGAAGATTTCATCATGGGGTGAATCCTTGTGTTTGTATCTCTTCAGGACACAATTATCCAAGTGATTACTCACAACCTTATTTGGGTTGTGCTATTTGAACTCAATGTTCACCAACTTCATTTCCTCCAAAGTCGTGGCCTCGGCTTTGGCATGGAAAAAATATAATAAAGAGTACGACCCAATTTGAATGGGGAAGGGTGGTCATACCTTCTTCGACAGTCCTTTGAGCTCCTTGCTTATTCCACCAAGCACAGCTTGCTTGGCGATCTCGCAGCATATTAGCTTATCTGGAATAAATAACGGCAAAACATGGGGGGGAATGGAGGTGACGAAAACCCTGATGTATGAATACTCTACTTCTATATACCAATCTACTACATTGCTTAGGTTGGTCATGATGTTATCTAAAATCCAAGGAGGCAGATGGCCAACATAGCAACATGCATTGGTACCATTACCCAGTTAAAAATCTCATAGATGGAATCTTTGGCCTTATCCTCCCAAAGCTTCGAGTGGTAGATATGGATAGGCTCAGCATCAGACAGAGTCCATATCTAGCTCATTAATGGGAAAGGTGTCAAGAATCAAATAGCGTCCATGATGTAGGTAGACATAAAGAATGAATATGTTCTTCCACTAGCTTTATGCACTCGATATTCAGTAATTCAACTGGTAAGATTGTCTGACATCAGTTTGGCCCAGTTGAAAGAAAAACCTTCAGCAACTGTATAAATGAGCGGCACCCATGGGATAAAAAAGTGAGTTGTGTCCTCCTTCCCGTACAGTCTACAGGCCATCATCGCTACATACTTGAGCTGTGGCTCTAAAGAGGAGATTGAATAAATTCCATGAGTATCGGCCCTTAATTTCGTGGGGTGTGAAACCCATTCTTTGATTAGATCAGATAATTTTTACTAAACTGCTCGCATTCCTTCTTTTTGAACTCCTCTAGGAATTCGGTATTGTAAATACGATTTGGAGTGGGTGACAATTTATACATTGCCTGTAGGTGCTCTGGTCTGAAAGACCTGGCTGCTTCCCCCTGTTCGTTGAAAATCGTTCTGGTTAGGAGGTCTACATGGTCCAGTGCCCATCTGACCATATCATAATAGGGGAGAAGTCGTGGCCTTGCTGCTATTTTGTGCATCTTCGCTTGAGAAATGATTTTGTATTTGGTGGAAATGTCATCATTCTCCTCATCGCAGGAATCATCTGAGCAATTTATCACCTCGGGCTGCAGAACATTGGAAATATGCGTCCTTGTCTTAACAGTATTGATACTTCGAGGTGAAGTATCAGAAACAATGTCTGAACCTTGGCCTGAGATCTCAACGATTCCCTTGGGCACCTTTCGTGGAGCCATGGTGTATGACCTTGCAATTAGATCCCCTATCACAAAATATTGAAAACACAAACATAAGTTATCCTGGTGAAATAGCTCTACGCACAGTAGAAAGAAAAGTTGAGATAATGAAAGAAAACCCTCTTCTTAAAAACTTAAGTTTGTGCCAGTCCTTGTCGAAAAAATGGTTAAATGATTTAATGGAAATATTTTAGCGAATAAGTGGGATCTTACTGTCAATCACTTCAATGAAATTCAAATAGATGCCATAAATATTTGACGACTCGTAACTTGGGAAAAGGGTAGAAACATTAAAAGCTTCATATGTAGATCGTACGGTTAAAAGATACTCAGGGCATTAATTAATCCAACTTAGCTCCTTTAAATTTGTGCTTTTAGTCCTTTATCCCCTTTTTGACGCTCATCGTATCGGATGATTTCACTTCTATCCTTTGAGACCCAAAAACCTGAAGTCGCAATGGTGCGAAATTATTTATAATTTGTGACTTAACTTAAGCTTTTAATTAACCCATCTTAATTAATGAATATTGTGAATTCAGGGATCGGAGTGACCAAGGTGTTACGTTTTAAGGCAAGAATTGTTGAGTCGCGAAATTACGATAGAGACTAACTACGGTTTAAAAAGATTACACTTGATATTTACCTGAGTGACTTGAAAAGACTTTGCAACTTTGCATCTCAGAGGTTCGGAAAGTGTTCGATGAGTAACTCCCGAAACGCGAGAGCATGAGGTGATGACATCAAACGATCTTTACTTAGAGGCTCGACAACAGTGGTTAGAACTAAACCTTATCGCTACTTCGCGCACCGGGAAACTGGGGCTTGGTAGGTACATCGTGAAATACGCGAGATCCCAAAATTTGGATTTTTGGGCTTAATTATAACCTCTTACTTATTTAGAAAGAAGGGAAGCTCCAACCTTTGAACCAAGAGTATAAAAAATAAAATAATACGTTCCAACATAGGCTCCAACTAGGGATATCATCTCCTTGCGAAACGGGAAGAACAGTAGACCAAGTGCCTGTATTGGGTAAATGGAGTCATTAACCTACTTCTATGAAACTTGTGTGGAAGGAGGATATAGAGGGAACTTTAAGGTTTCAACTTTATTTCCGAAAAACTTTCAAAACTTGACACGCTTTATAAACTCAACTGCAGTCCATTCGGCAACTTTCCCTTTCTCGAGACTGATATTGGTTCTGCTTAAGACAGTCCAAACGATCTTAGGAAATTCAATAGGTGTTGTAGGTTTTAACTTGCATCAAAACGAAGCAAATTCCATGCTTTAAATCAAGGAGACCTGCATGAACTTGGGTTGTAGATCCAGTTTTGAAAATTCTAGTTACCAAAGTGTAATATAATTTACGTATGATAGACTTACAGATATCTTAGATATTGCTTCACTGCCAACGAACTTGTTCAGTACCCCAGTGAAGTTATCTGGTTCCCTTTATTGAATTTCCTTTCACCACTCCAAACTGTGATTTTGCATTTAAATGCTGAGATGAGGGCAATCATTTTATGAATTTCCTTTCATCATCTCTTTGGACTAGATGGGGGCAATCAATTATGAATTTCCTTTATCCATCTGTCTTATATTTTACTTTTGGAATATGAAGTGGGGGAAACCAATTTCGTATAAAGTATACCAGGGGTGATATCTATATAACATTCACTACAGTGGCCTGTCACCTTGCTCTAAGCACTCTAGACCAACTTTCTCTTGACCTTCAAAACGTCCTATTCTGTAGAAATTTTATGGGAGAATTTATTTCCAGGGGCCTTCCTCTGAGCAAGTCTTAACCATTTGAAACCTATTAAAATACCTAAGAGATTTAGGATGAACCTAGACATAATTTCATTTCAGCAGGAGACCGAGGAGTCATGAAGGCTATCTTATTTTCTAAGATTCGTTCACCAGTTTCCAGAACTAAAGCATAACCTCTTCCTCCTATATGGAAGGTATGGGAAGGTGTCAGAGCTTAAGGAGATAAGGTCAGGGATGAAAAGGAAAAAGGAGAAGACTTTGGACTTCAAAAAACCGGACGTTGACATGCAATCCTGACTCTTGGAAACCCTTCTTTTTTTTGGGGGGGGTGAGCCCTTTTAGAATCCACTGTAAAAGTTGTTCTTTTAAAGACATGTCAGGTGAATATATCATACTCATGAGACCATGCCATGTTTAAGTGATATTCGTTTGAAAACCTAGATACTTCGGAAATTCATACCTTCACCTTACCATTTCATTCTCTTCTAAAACATTTTTTCACATGTTCCGGGTGAGTCAATTTCCTGATACATGATCGTCTATTTTCTCCTTTTGTTGTTTGGGTTGTAAGCCAGAATCCTATAAGGAACAACATGAAGAGTATCAAAACCTTCAAGATTTATGGGATTTGATGTGTTTGAAATTTCATATCTCTACTTCTAGGAAATCACTAACCTGTTTTATTTTCGATGAAAGTGAACTTACCGAAAAGCTATAAAAAGCCGAAAACACAAACCGGTATATACAGTGGAGATTCGGAACTCATTTATTGTATATAGTGCTTTAAATAATGCCCATTGATAGGGGCGTTGAGAATTTTACCATCCAATTTCTCTAACAGAAATGAATTCGTCCCTTCAGAAGCTGAGACTTTGAACGGTCCATACCAGATATGATCAAATTTACCATGTTTTGTCGAGTCTTCCCTTCTAGCATCCCATTTCAAAACCAAATCATCGGGGAGGAAGTATTTGTTTTTGGCCTTATGGTCAAATAGTGCTTTCATGTTGTCATGGTATTTCATCATCCTTTCATCCACCTCGGTCATGTGTTGTTGGACCTCAATCAGCTGATTTATTCTTCTTGTGACATGGTTTGGCTCTTCTTTCTCATCTTGCCAGAGCTTCATCATAGGGAGCGCTAGATTTATAGGTAGTACCACGCCAGTCCCGTATACCAGTTGGAAAGGCGAAGTGCCAATAGATTTCTTCGTGCCTATCTGATTTTCCCACAAAGTGTACTTGAGATGCACATGCCAAGATTTTTTCTTTTCACTCAACACTTTCTTAATTATGGTAATTAAAATTTTATTTGATGATTCGGCTAACCCATTTCCTTGAGGGTAATATGAGGTGGAGTGGCCCAATATGATGTTATATTTTTGGCAAAAACTAACCATTTCCATAGACTTGAATGCCTGGGCATTGTCCGTGACTATCTTTCGGGGACAACCTAATCTGGACAGTATGTTCTCTTCCAGGAAATCTATAACCACTGAATCGGTCACCTTTCTAGTCGGAATGGCCTCCACCCATTTGGTGAAGTAATATGTGGCAGTCAGGATCCATTTATGTTGAGCATTGTAATGTGGGTTGATTTCTCCTATAAAATCCAATCCCCATTGTTGAAAGGAAGCTTCTACTTTTACCGGGACCAGAGGTAGAGCTAGGAGTTTTTGTTTTCCTGCGAACAACTAGAAAGGGTTGCAAGCTCTGACTTTGGCATTGACGTCTGAGAATAGCCTAGGCCAATAATATCCCGCTCTCAGGATTTTATAAGATGTCTCCCTCCATGCATGATGTCCTCCACATACCCCTTTGTGAAATTCCTTTATGACCTTTTCTGTTTCAGATTCCACTAGACAAACCAGTAGGAAGCCTAATGTGTCCTTCCAATACAATTTTCTTTCGGATATACAATACTTCACCGCATGTAGCTTTAGTGTCATGGTCTTAGATGGAGACAGATCATCAGGGCACTTCAGGGTCAATAAGTAGGAGATTATGTCTTTATACCAGCTTGATGAAACAAACCTCTCTTCAATTTCAATCGCAGATATTTGGTCATCGAAAGCATCTATGTCCACATATCCTTCATATTCATGCAAGTTATTTATCTCGAGTGCTTGGAAATTAGTTTCAGCCATGAGCTTAGCCAAACCCTTTCCTTTTACCAGTTTTGTCGGCTTCACTTCCAAATCGAATTCTTGAATCTTGGCGAGCCACCGACCCTTCTTTCCATCACTACCAAGCTGTACCAATATGTCTTTTACAACACAATTAGGTACACATGCTATCACCTTGGAGTGTAGCACGTAGGTCCTAAAATCTTTTAGCTCCTTTACCATAGTGTATGCTTGTTTTTCCATTATATCATATTTTAATTCGGCATCTCTAAGACTTTTACTGAAGAATGATATCGGTTGCTCGAAACCTTCCTCATTTTTTTGGAGTACCGTCACAATTGTGTGTTCAAATGTGAATGAGAAAATCAAAAACTCCTTCAGGTAGTCAAGGCTCGCTAATACAGGTGCTTCGTTTATAACTTTCTTTATCCGGGAAAATGACGCTTTGGCTTCGGTCATCCATTTGACTACGCTATTTTTCTTGACCATATCTGTGATCAATTTCACGATTTCAGCAAAATTTGGAATGAACCTTCTCAAAAAAAAAAATTTTCCTAAAAAAGACTAAATTTCTTTAACGTTTCTAGGAATATTTATGGTGTCTATAGCTTCAACCCTTTTAGGATAGATTTTAATTCCGTCCCAAGACACAATATGGCCCAAGAGTTTACCTTCTTTCATCGCAAAATGAGACTTTTGGGGGTTCAAGGACAAACCAAACTTTCGACATTTCTCGAACGTTTGTTGGAGGTGTATCAGGTGGTCTTCGTCAGATTTAGAGAACACAGTCACGTCATTGAGGTAAATAACCACAAATCTGTCTCTTTCACCGGCAAAGGTGATTTCCATAGCTCTCTCGAAGGTGGCACCTGCATTCATCAAACCAAAAGGCATTTTATCATACATGAATGTACCCCAAGGCATAGTGAAAGCGGTTTTTTCCTTATCATTTTTGTTGACCGCGATCTGATTGTAACCTAAAAACCCATCTATCATCGACATTCTATTAGCACCAACTACCTTTTCTAAGACGTGATCCATATTGGGTAGAGGATAATTTTCCTTGAGAGAGGATTTATTTAGGTTTCTGAAATCCACGCACAGTCTGATTTCCCCACTCTTTTTTCTAACCGAGACTAGGCTCACCACCCAGTCAGAGTACCTAAGAGGCACGATTATTTTTGCGTCTAAGAGATTTTTCACTTCTCTTTCGACCACGGGCAATAAAATGGGGTTGATTTGTCTGAGCTTATGTCTAAAAGGTTTAACTCTTGGTTTCAAAGGTATCTTGTGTTCTATCACAGAGGTGTTGTAGGTTCTCAACTCATCATAAGTCCATGCAAAAACATCCTTGTACCGCCCGAGTAAGTCTGCATACTTGCTTTTCATCTCGAGAGGGAGGTATTTTGATAGTTTCACTATCCTAGGTTCTTTAGCGGTGCCTACGTCAGAGTCTTCAACCTCCTCTGGTTGGGGCTGCAAGGTAGACTTTAGAGGCATGTCGTTTTGGTCAAACAGTCTTTCCAGAGGTATCAAGCCCTTAGGGATCTGATTATTTTTTAACATTATCATGCGATGATTTGTGATTTTTTCTTGGAACTCCTGAGGCTCCTCCCCTTCCTACATAATCCAGGTATGGTCATTTTGGTTTTCCTGGTCAATGTGAGTTTCGGAGAAATCATCCACCATTTCCAGAAAATTTATGATCTGTTCGTCATCTTCGAATACCTGCCAATGTTGTATGTTGTTTGGTATGGATGCTTTGTGCCTTACCTCTATGTGGTATTTTAATTTGAAAGCGGTAGGGGGTGCGAAAGTCGACGCTGCTTTGGCCAATGAATCGGCTTGCTAGTTTTCGGCTCATGGGATGAAATGAACCTTTACCGATGAAAATAAATTTCCATTAGATCCCAGGCGCAATTTCTATAGGACCTCAGTCTCGGGTGCTTGGCCTAGTATTGTCGATTTACCTGCTTCACAATCAGTTCTGCATCCCCATAGACCTCTAAGTTATTTATGTTTAGCTTCTTGGCAGCTTCCAGTCCCAACACTAGAGCTTCATATTCGCATACGTTGTTTTTGTAGTCTATCTCCCACTGTAGCCTGTAAGAGAAGGGGATGACAAATTCATTTTAAGGTGCTATGAAAAGCACGCCCACACATGCTCCTTCAGATGACAAAGCACCATTGAAAAAAAAATTCCAAGTTCCAGTGCCATACATATTTTTAGTTGTCTTTTCAGTTTTGATTTCATCAATATAACTTTCTTCCGTACAATTATTTTCACTATCGTCAAAAGACAGAATACAATTTCCCAGGTCTTGATTGACGATATAAACAGGGTAATTGTTAGGATTCTGAGGATCACTTACCGTATATGCCAACCGTGTTTCCCTGTATAACCAAGTGAACTGCCCGCCAAAAACAGGGATCGTGGTGTAGGTCATATCCAGCTAAAGGGATCCCCCAAGCTTGGCTCCCCAAGATCTAGATAATAGAAAACTGTACTTCGAGGGTATATCAGTGACAACTACATCCATTAGGACATTTTTTACTGGAATCTGGGCAAGGGCGACTACTAAATCTTTGATCATGCCCATGCACTTAACTCTCCTTGAATCGAACGAGTAAAGATCTCCATAGGGTCTGGTGATTTAGAGACCTAGTCTATTCATAATGGATTTGGGCATTACGTTATGAGAGGCCCCAGATTCCAGCATGCAATTATGCAATAGTCGATCGTGCACTTTCAGGGTAATATAGAAGGGGGCAAAGGTATCTCTGGCACCTTCAAAATGTGGACCAAAAGTGATATTAGGCTTATCATCTTCCAAATTTATCATGTTAGACTGACTCTCTAAATATGAAAAATTTATCATCTTGGTTATTTTCTTTTGGTACATAGGATTCTTCGCCAACCTGACCAAAGGTATTGGTATCTTGATCTTATTTATCTCATTTTCTAGGCAGAAACTTCCCACAATTTTATCTATTTCCTTGGCTAAAACTTTGGACTCTTTCCTATCCATCTTATTTGTTTGTACTGTTTTATTTTTGGTGGTTCTGGGCATTTCAGGTGTTTTCATTTCAACTGTATTAGTTCTTCTCACTTGGGTTTCATCCTCCTTTACGTTGATATTCTGTGAGTCTACCCCTCTGTTATTCTGCATCTCGGTCTCTCTTTGGACGGGCTCGAATGTTTCACTCCTAGGAAAAATTTTCTTGGGTTGAGCAATCGACACAGGTTTTTTTTTAGGCCTCAGATTTTATTTATGATGGAGCTCAGCCATTATGGTGTCGACCATTTCTTGATAAGTGAGATCATTAACGTTGTTTAGGCTATTATCTGCACCTAATGGTTGTCCAATGTTTAGATATTTCTCATAATCATCTTTCGTCAAGTGAGGTTGTATACAGTCGTCGCCTAAATTGCTTACATCTTCTTCCAAATCCTCGAACTCTTGCATATCATTTCCTCCAATAAAGTTTTCATTTTTTAGAGGTGTTTGAATTTTTTTATCTTCATTTTTAATCTATCTTTGTTGAATCTAAGGATTGGGGTTTCTCTTGAATTCTCTCTTAACAAATTGAGCAGATTTGGATTGGTCTAGCTCCATTCTTGAGATTTTGTTTGATAGCTCTTTTATTATCCTAGCAATGTCATCCATTTTGTCATTTGAGGACCTTCCAGATCTAGAGGGACCCGCTTGTTCTCTAAAACGTTTGGCTTCCCTGTTTCCCGTTTCGATTGTCGTTTTTAATTTACCTGAAGCCATCATGTTTGACTCAATTTCCATAGCGTCATCTTCCATTCAGTTTAAGTCGGCCCGTCTCCTTTCTCTTAATAGTAGAGAGAAATCGGGTTCAAAATCTCCTGCGAAAGTTACCTTGGTTGCAGGTTGGGACGGTTTAACTTCAACAGGGATCTTACTGTACAATTTGTTAAATCTTTCGATAAATTCCATAACAGTTTCAAATCACTTTTTCCTTAAAGACCCGAACTCGGTCAAATAGTATAAATGATCCTTTCTTTCGCCCCATTGTTTGAGAAAAAGGTCTTCTAATGCATCGTAGGATAATATTGAACCTGGGGGCAAGCTCCTAAACCAAGTTCTTACCTGTCCCTCGAAGGTTTGGACAAACAAACGAGAATACACTTCCTCATGTTCGAGACCTGGAATATCAACAAATTGATCGAAGAAGTTGATATTCTCGACTGCGGTTAGATCCTCTTCTCCTGTGAACTTGGGTAAGTTTCTCATATAGTTGTCAGGTAAATCATGGAGGGGTACAGGAAGGACCAAGGGAGCATATCTATCGACCACTTTGGTGAAAACCCTGGGGGGTAGTTGTTGGCCTTGACCTCCTGCTCCCCCTTCTCCTCCTCCGACGGCAGCCATGGATGACCTAGGAGAGGAAATTGGTGCGTTATAAAGAGGGTTGGTGAAGATGTATAGCGACTCTCTAGCTTCCCTAGGGTTGAGGGGGAAAAAATCGAGGAACGTTTTACCAGGGGAGGTGAAAGTTGGAAAATGGGGAGAGGGTAAACAAGGACTCGGTTCCTCTAACTTGTAGGATATATAAATGGGAGAGGCCACCAGTGTCGAGTTCATAGGTGTGGAAACTTCTTCGAGGCCTTGAGTGACAGAGAGGTTTATATTGAGAGTCGATGGGATATCGATAGGGATGAGCTTTATGGCAGGCGTGTCACCTCTACTAACGTAAGAGGTAATCAGAGAGGTTTCGATCTTAATCTCGGGTAGGATTTGCTCGGACATTAGGGTCCCAACTTCGACATTGATTTTTTTCCAAGAGAAGGTTCTCGCGAGGACAAAGGTTCAAGAAAGGTATTATCTTTAGACTGAGTAGACTTGGGTTGGTAAACAACAACGTATTGTTTGAAAATACCCCTTGGTTTTAGTATTTTTTCAGGGTCAGAAACTAGCACAGTCTATTTAGCATCTGGGTTTTGTCTAGTGTTCCTTCGAAAGGATGCCAGCTTACTTAAAATTGGAGTCGCCAAGTGAATGATAAAGGTTTAGTCTTAACAAGGTGTTCTCTCTTTGTTCACTATCAAAAAACGAAACTTGGAAAATGTCATTCTCTCAGGGGAAAGTGATTATGATTCTCCATCCCTGGCAACGGTGCCAAAAAGATGTTGTTCCAGAGTCTATACTTAAGGCTAGGAAGTATAGAGTCTAGGCATCCAGAAAAGGGTAAAAGATAAGGGAAGGAGCAAACAACTAGAAGAGAAACTATAGTTGATTTCTAAGTTGTATGTGTCTAACTTCCACTTGTTCTTGTGTGGTTATGTCTTGTTCAATGGCTGCCCACGAACATTCTAGTTCGACCCGGGTGGTTGCAATTCTTAGGATAGTGTCAAAGAGGTTTAAGGCGATGCTGGTTTGGTCAGAGAGGTCGGGTTCTATGTGAGGTTGCCTTGCAACACGGACAATCATTTAAGGAACATATATTTAAGAGGCCGTTGTTTTTTTTTTTGAGTTGTCGATTCAATTTTTTGATTTATACGAGAGAAAAAGAAATCCCGTGAGACAAATTAATAGTTTAACAAATTGAAGGCCTTCTTCCATAACTGAGTTAAAAATTTGGAACCATGTATGAAATGAAAGAAAAACATAAAGCTTTAAGACAATGTGAGGCATCATTTTGAGAGGAATCTCACGCTGTAATAGAAGAAGAAACAGAAGAGAAACACTTTAATGAAGCGTAAAATATAGCGATCTAAGTAATCCACAGGTCTTGTACCTGCTAATAGCCGATACAGAGGAAAAGCTGCAAATAATTAGATAACTAAAACATGATTGCCACAGTAGAGGTTGTACCAAATTGCAGTCAAAGCATTCATCAAAGATGCATATAAAAATGTCATGAAGCATGAAATAATAGAAGAAAGCACATAACTCAATCTTGACGGAATATGGAGTCTTCAATTTGCTTTGTATTAATTCCCAGCGACGAAAAATTTCTCTATTACAATCTTCCAAAAGAAAAAACCCTTGGTTTTTCTTCGAAACGCCTATTTATACAAGCCTAAAAAACACTTCAAATTCCATTTGTTCTAGAGACCTTTGATTACAATTGAGGAAAGGAACTGTTTCATTTCCTCATTCTTTTTCTTCCCCCATGCAGGCAGAACGCCTTCCTTTCTTTGCTCTTCTGTCTCCAGAAATAGAATGGATTGACATCTGTCGCTATTTAACACCAAAAGCCTGCCCTTTCACCTGCTCAATGCAATTGATGCACCTTTAAACCAACTGGGCTATCAACCTGGAAGGCTCTGCTTGGTTTTTGGCCTCAAAGGTGTAACAACTCTTCAAGAACTGTGGCAACCTTTTTCCCACTTGCTGGTCTTTTGTGATGATAGAATACAATTGTAGATTTGGTTGTAGTAGTCATTTGTCCACTTGGACCATATCAACCTGGCTTATTTTGGATATTTCAGCTTGCTCCTTTTCTTCATTTTCCTTGATATCTATCAGGTGTTTAGCTATATTGATTTTGCCCAGCATCCCAGCACTGCCTTCCTTATCAAGGTCTAGCAAAGCTTTATTTATCAAGGAAAATGTTTCTTTACAAGAAGTTCTCACCTCCTTAGCTCTTCCCCTTCTCTCTGATATATTTTGCTCCCAAGCCTTTAGTAAGACATTCCCTCTGGTTTGTTCTGTGATGGATAATTTGGAGCTATTGACCGCCTCTACATTCGCTATGGCTATCACAACATCCAGGAAAGCAACCTGAGCCACCCCAGCTTCTCTCTCTCGCAAAGAGATATCTTATAGTATTTGATCTATCATCTGAAAGTGATGTTGAATGGTTCCCACTTTTGCAAGCAAGTCTTGTTGAGCCGCTAATACCTTCTGTCATATTTCGGTAGCCTGGGCTTGAAAAACCTTTATGTCTAAAACCTAGTTTTTGGCAACATCCAATTTTGATTGTAACTATATAATTTGTTGCTCTTGTTGGCTTACCTGCATTTGTCTTATTTGCGCCAACTGGTGCACCTGCTCAAGGTCGGATCTAAGTTTCTTGATCTCCTGCAAATCGACTATTCGAGCTTTCTCGAGGCTTTTGCTCATCTCATCCCTGGAATTTTCTTCCACCGTAGCCGCCTTAGCTTCCAACTTACCGATCAAGAGGTTCTTCCGTTTCAACTAGGCCTTCAAAGTTTCGACTGAGCACTGATTGGCTATAGTGTAAGCCCCCAGTGTTCCTGTTATCTCGTCGATGAATTCCTCCTCTTCTATGGCCTTTCCTTCTGTCAGGATTTTAAATCTTTTAGCCACTGCGCCCACTTTTTTATACGATTCTTTCTTCACTATGACCTTCCTTTTCTTATCAAAGAAAAATTTGTTTGGAGGTAACTCTTCCACGGAAATGGGCGTTAGCTCTTCATTGAAAATCCATCCTGCATCGGGATTCCCCTTTGTGAACTGTAAGGGTGTGACAACAACAATTAGATTGTCGATTTCCTTGGATGATTGTTTAGGAGTAGTGTCTGTGACCGACTCTTTTGATGTGGTCGGTAAGGTGTCGCCTGCCTTTTGCGAGGGTATCTCAGCTTGACTTAGTACCTACTTGCCTGACGCAAATGCCTCTAGGTTTTTCTCTCCTCGATCGGAGATTTCGGCTCCCTATTCTGAGGTATCCTTTTCTTCTGTCCCTTCCTGATTTTTCTCCTTGCCAGTACTTGAGTTCTTTGAGCCTTTGGCTTTTGTCTGTTGTACGTCTGGAAGCTTTGGGGTTTTTCTCTGTAAAATTAGGGGGATTCAACTCTTCCGATGCTCCTCAAATTTGAGGAAATCGGCCATATCTCCGGGTGGCAAGGCCTAAATCCGGATCAAGACTTCAGAGTAAGACCTCGCATATCGGAAGATTTCATCATGAGGTGAATCCTCGTGTTCGTATCTCTTCAGGCCACAATTCGCCAAGTGATTACTCACAACCTTATTTGGGTCGTGCTTTTTGAACTCAATGTTCACCAACTTCATTTCCTCCAAAGTCATGGCCTCGGCTTTGGCATGGCCAAAATCTAATAAAGAGTATGACCCAATGTGAATGGGGAAGGGTGGCCATACCTTCTTCGACAGTCTTTTGAGCTCCTTGCTTATTCCACCAAGCACAACTTGCCTGGAAATCTCGTGGCATATTAGCTTATCTGGCATAAATAATGACAAAACATGGGGGGGAACGGAGGTGCCGAAAACCCTTATGTATGAATACTCTTTTTCTATATACCAATCTGCTACATTGCTCAGGTTGGTCGTGATGTTATCTGAAATCTGGGGAGGCAGATCGTCGAAGATAGCAACATGCATCGGTACCATTACCCAGTTAAAAATCTCGTAGATGAAATCTTTGGCCTTATCCTCCCAAAGATTCGAGTGGTCGACATGGATAGGCTCAACATCAGACAGAGTCCGGCTCCAACTCATCAATGGGAATGGTGTCATGAAGAAAATAGCGTCCATGAGGTAGGCAGACATAAAGAATGAATATGTTCTCCCACTGGCTTTCTGCGCTCAATATTAAGTAATTCAACCGGTAAGACTGTCCGACATCAATTTGGCCCAGTCGAAAGAAAAACCTTCAACGACTGTATAAATGAGTGACACCCATGGGAGAAAAAAGTGAGTTGTGTCCTCCTTCCCATACAATCTACAGGCCATTATCGCTACATACTTGAACTGTGGCTCTAAAGAGAAGATTGAATAAATTCCATGAGTATTGGCCTTGAATTTCGCGGGGTGTGAAACCCAGTCTTTGATTAGATCAGATAATTTTTTCCCGAACTGCCCGCATTCTTTCTTTTTGAACTCCTATAGGAATTCGGTATTATAAATACGATTTGGAGTGGGTGACAATTTATACATTGCCTGTAGGTGCTCTAGTCTGAAGGACCTGACTTCTTCCCTCTATTCGTTGAAAATTGTTCTGGTCAGGAGGTCTACATGGTCCAGTGCCCATCTGACCATATCATAATAGGGGAGAAGTTGTGGCCTTGATGCTATTTTGTGTATCTCCGCTTGAGCAACGATTTTGTATTTGGTGGACATATCATCGTTCTCCTCATCGCAGGAATCATCCGAGCAATTTATCACCTCGGGCTGCAAAACATTGGAAATAAGCGTCCATGTCTTAATAGTATTGATACTTCGAGGCGAAGTATCAGAAACAATGTCTGAACCTTGGCCTAAGCTCTCAACGACTACCTTGGGTGCTTTTCGTGGAGCCATGGTGTATGAACTTGCAATTAGATCCCCTGTCGCAAAAGATTGAAAACACAGATAGAAGTTATCCTGGTGAAATAGCTCTACGCACAGTAGAAGGAAAAGATGAGATAATGAAAGAAAACCCTCTGCTTAAACACTTAAGTTCGTGCTAGTCCTTGTCGACAGAACGGTTAAATGATTTAATGGAAAGATTTTAGCGAATAAGTGGGATCTTATTGTCAATCACTTCAATGAAATTCAAATAAATGCCATAAATATTTGACGACTCGTAACTTGGGAAAAGGGCAGAAATGTTAAAATCTTCATCCGTAGATCGTACAGTGAAAAGCTATTCAAGGCATTAATTAATCCAGCTTAGCTCCTTTAATTTCATACTTTTAGTCCTTTATCCCCTTTTCGACGCTCATTGTATTGGACGATTTTGCTTCTAGCCTTTGAGACACAAAATCCTGAAGTCGCGATGGTGTGAAATTATTTATAATTTCTGATTTAACTTAAGCTTTTAATTAACCCATCTTAATTAATGAATATCACGACTTCGGGGATCGAAGTGACCAAGGTGTTGCGTTTTAAGGCAAGAATCGTCGAGTCACGAAATTACGATAGACACTAACTACGATTTAAAAAGATTACTCTTGATATTTACCTGAGTGACTTGAAAAGACTTCGTAACTTTGCATCTCGGAGGTTCAGAAAATGTTCGACGAGTAACTCTCGAAACGCGAGAGCACGAGGTGATGACATCAAACAATCTTTACTTAGAGGCTCGATAATGGTGGTTAAAACTAAACCTTATCGCTACTTCGCGCATCGAGATAGTGGGGCTTGGTAGGTACATCGTGAAATACACGAGATCCCGAAATCTAGCTTTTTGGGCTTAATTATAACCTCTTACTTATTTAGAAAGAAGGGTGACTCCAACCTTTGAACCAAGAGTATAAAAATAAAATAATACGTTCCAACACAACCTATTCTATTGCATGGACAAGAAACCGTATATATCCCTTGTGTTTTAAGAGATTATGGCTTATTTATTGTTATTATTCTTTTCTTAATTGAATTTTGGTAACAGGGTTTCTCGGTATCGTTTACGGAGGGACAACAATTTACACTAATGACGAAAAAGTAGAATGGGCGACTAATTCTAATTACATAGACTCCGGTGATACAACACGCAGAAGAAACACATCCTTACCCATTTACCGGCAAAGGCTACGCTTCTTTCCCAAGCATCTCGCCAAGTCTTGCTATGAGTTGCCTATGGCGCC
>ML776724.1:1389775-1401245 GCA_009831015.1 Picea engelmannii
TAGAATGATTTCCTTACTACAACACTAAATGCTTTTGGAATTGAGCATATACAGTGCGTGGCTATCTTTGAAACAAAAGACTTCCCTGGGTTGATAATTTATGTTTCACTTAGTTGTTTAAAATTAATTAAGCAATTATAGTGACCAACAGTTGGACAGGGCTTAGCCAGGAGGGCTGAAGCGCATCGCAAATCAGGATATTGGGAATTCCGTGGATGTGGTATTTACCCCTTATGAAACTGCGAAACACGAAACTCCGACGGGGTAAGGTTGCAGAAATGGGGTAACGGTCATGTGTGTTAGCGTTAGAAGTCACTCCTGGATTGCTTGCAGGAGAAGAGCCCAACGCCCATCAGTTTTATGTCACGATTTGTTTATAAAGGGTGATCAAATGGAGATAATGGCTCCAGGAGGTATCACTCTAACTCAGAGACTGAGTCTGGTTCATAAGAATAGAGGAGGTCTGGACTCCCAACTTCAGCCAGTAGGTTGATTTAAACATGAGCAGGTGGAAGACTTAGGAGAAAGTGGACAAACAACTCTGGGCATCAGGCTTGTAGCAGTTTGCAGAGGAAAAACTCCGAAAACAGGATCCTCCTGGTTCAAGGTTTCAAGAAGCTGAAAGAGGACTTGACTGGATCCTCCAATTCCAAGTCATTCAGCGCTAAGGGAATTACAGGGACTGATTAGAGGCTCCGTAACTATTACAGTGATCCGTTACCACATCATCCTATAATAATTACAGCTCGACTGGATCCTCCAATTTCGAGCTGCTCTAATACAGAGTAAACAAAGATATGATAGAAACTGGCATCCATAAGGCAAGAAGTCTCCAAAGCTCATACATAACTAGACAACAATGCTTCATTAAAATTTTACAACCAGGGAGCTCTGCTCAACCATCCATCCTTACAAAAGTGGCCAAAATGACCACATATACTTGGAACCCAACACTGGAAGCTAAATCGAGGCATTGTATTGAAGACATTACGGCTTCATATTTACTGCGTCTGCAATCTCTGGACATTCGTGAGCTTCACTCAGATGCAATCGTATTCGAGAGGACCTCTGACTGAATTAACCGCCCTGCGTTCATTCCTTGGCTTTTCATTTATGGAGGAAACGATGTCCAACTACCCTCAGCTGTTGCAATAACTGTTTCATTGGAATCGGGGAAGGCCCTGGCCGACTCTGTAGCTACAGGACATGGAAACCTTCATATTCTACCATTTGAATCTTGCTTGGAGGGATCATGGTAGGACTGACGAATTGACGTGGAGTGGTGAGTGAGCAGTGATCGGGCAGGAAAATGATGGGGCAGATACAAGCAGCCGGATCCATGGTTGCTGAAGTGTACGAGCCAGATGGAGGAACTCAATGGCCGAGAAGGAAATGCAGATGTCATAATACGGGAAAAAGGACGTGGCGGCAGGGGATAGGTAATGGAGGTCTGTGACGAATGTTTCGGGATTTCGGGGATTCGGGATTCGCAAGTTTGGAGTGCGTGAGTTCTTTGTATCTGGGATCCCCGATATCCCGTTGTGCGATGAGCTCCTTTCCTAGGGGCTAGCCCCTATGGGCTAAAATATGATTCACATGACCTGCCCCCAGCTCTGTCGGGAAATCGCGTATCGGCATATCGCGATTCCTGCTGCTATGTGCATGGGAATTTCAATTCCCCAATCCCCGACTTTGCGAGATCTATCGCCACGTGTCTCCTCTGAAGAACGGCTCTGATCCTCTCGGTATTTCGCGTCTCGCAAAATAATAGAGCTTCCCTTTGTGTGTTGAAGTCACGACGGGCGAAACGCCGAGATGGCCAGCCCTTGCGACACGCGCCCCTGGATCGGACGACTTATAATTATCCTCCCCATAGAAAGGACCCCTTTACTGTTAAATGTCGGGTGGATTGACAACCCCGAGATCCCGATGACCGTTGATCTGCTTTGTGGACGAATCTCGACTGCCAATATCAAAACTTTGCCCGCTCGCTTGAAAAAAACAAAAACTCTCCGAGCTACGCTTGGGCATTTTGTGCGACTAGCGGGACCGAAAGCTTCTCGAACCCATNGGGGGGGGGGGGTGCTAGCTGAGGTAGAGGTGCGTCGGGAATCGGGGAATCATGAATCCCATGGGTGTATGCATATCAACATCGAAAACCCTGAAACTCTGACGTAGAGGTTTGACTATGGTCCCAGGGTAGTGGTCGCGTGGATCACCAGCTTAGCCTGGAGGGATAATGCGTTATGGGCATATCGGGAATCGGAGAATCACGAGTTCTGAGGACTCGTGATTCAGGACATTGGAAATCCTGATAGAAAAGGGACATAAGGCCACGGTTATTTACAGAGAGTCGGGTAGGTAAATGGAAGACCTGCGACTCGGGGATTGGCATCTTGCTGCTACACGCTCCGGGGATTCTCATTATTGTGAAATCAACCAAATTTTTTTGATTTATGGTAGTGGGTATGTTACAAAGTGGTATCAGAGCATGGTTACAACACTCATCCTGATTGGGCTAATGCACCAGTCGCGCATAAACCTTGTTCAAAACACTTCTGTGAGGAGTAACCCCCTGACTTAACTATCTTATCCAGGATTAAAAACTTGGAATATGGAAACCCGACTGTGTATGGATGTGAAAAATTTATGAAATTATGCGCAAATTATAAAATGTATTTAACTCTTGACTAATATTCAACGTTTGTCTTTTCACTCAAGCGGATGATCAACCGCAGAAATCTACAAACGCGGAGTATGGTGACTCACCAAGAGGTGGGAGAAGGCTCCCACAACAAATATGAAGAGTCTGACGAAAGAAGATTAATAGGAACCCCTCCAGACCTAGCTGAGACTGTGAGGAGTCTCATGGTCGAATTGCAAAGCTGCAAGGCCGATAATGAAAGGATGATGAAAGAACAAGAAAAACAAACCGAAATTAATGCAGTTCTACTACAGAGATTATCCGACCTACAACGACAAATGCAGCATGAACCTGAGATGCAGAATCGAGGTTGTGTCAGTGGTCACACTGAGAGAAGCACATCCAGAAAGTTCCATCCCAGAGGTAAAGGACCAATGCCAGACGATTCCACTGAGAAGGAAGATGGCGATTCAGAAGGCTCTTCCAGCAGCAGGATCAGTTCCTATTCTCAAAAGAAACAGAAGAAGCAAAAGACTTCTAAGATTCATAAATTTGAGGAATTCAAAAAGGCCAAACCTCCCTCCTTCGATGGCGAGATAAAGAAGGGAGAGGAAGCTGAGGCTTGGCTACTTGGACTGAAGAAATATTTCAGAGTCCATGATTTCTCAGAGAACTTCAAGGACCGAGTGGCCACTTTCAATCTGAATGGAAAGGCTTCCATCTGGTGGGAAGACCTTAAGAATATGAAAGGGGTCCGCGAGGAGGACCTGTCTTGGAAACAATTCGAGAAGTACTTCTGGAAGAAGTATTTGTCGGAAAGGTATTTCGACGAGAAGGCTAAAGAGTTCTATGAACTCAAATTGGGACAATTTACCATGGAGGAGTATGTCAACAAATTCCTCGACTTGCTGAGATATGTACCCTACATCAAAGTAGAGAACGCGAAGGCACAACGCTTTATCGGTGGGATACCCAAGGAATACCGGAACCGAATTGAATTTGACGAGCCAAAGACCCTAGAAGACACTATAAGAAAGGCAACATATTGTCATGAACAATATGGACATCGGGAAGAGTCTCGTGGAGACTGGAAATAGAAGAGTGGCTCGAAATTTCAGAATAAAGGGAGCAAATCATCGGGATTTAAAAACTACAAGAAGAGCCACAGAATGAACTTTCCAACTCGGAGTGTACTCCAGCAGAAATTTCCCTCGGCGGACGGAAATAAAACTTCTGGACCTATACCAGTAAAGACTGATAACCCAAAGAGAAAACCTTTGGAATGTTGGGATTGCAGAGGAGATCACCTCCGGAGAGACTGTCCACTCCGACAACAAAACAGTCGAAAAATTTATAACATGCAGGAAGCTACCACGGTTAATGATGTGGCAAGGAGTGTGCCGCAGATCTATGCAGCCTTGGATAATAACCAAGCTGACCACCAAGCTTCAGTGGTGGAAATAGAAGGTATGATCTTCAACCATATGGTATGTATTTTGATTGACCCTGGTTCAAATTTGAGTTATATATCCCCTAAAGCTGTTGATAAGTGTAAGCTACAAACACGAAAACAAACTAAGTCGTGGTTAGTACAGTTAGCCACTGGCACCAAAAGAAAGGTGGTAGAGGCCATACCAGCCTGCCAATTAATGTTGGGTGAATCCCCCGCCCAAGCAACCCTTAATGTATTACCCCTGGGATCATACGACCTGTTGATTTGTATGGACTAGCTGGCCACCCATAAATCCAAACTGGACTGTTACTATAAAACCTTAGAGTCTGTGAACGAAGAAGGAAAAAGGATAACCCTTCAAGGGATCTGAAAACCGGTCTCGGTGAGACAAATATAAACATTAAAAACGAGGAAGTATTGCCAAAAGGGATGTCCCCTATATGCAGAACAGGTGTTGAAAACAACCGAAGGTGCAGACCCAAGCCCTAATGATCACCCTATCCTAATAGAATACCGAGATGTGTTTCCAGAGGAGATACCGGGTCTACCTCCGAGAAGAGACATTGACTTCTCAATAGAACTTGCACCAGGAGCGGTGCCGGTGTCTAGAACACCCTAACGGATGAGCACACCTGAGTTAGTAGAACTCAAGTTGCAATTGAAAGAAATGATGGACAAGGGTTATATTCGACCCAGCGTGTCCCCATGGGGAGCACCGGTCTTGTTTGTGAAAAGGAAAGATGGCACCCTTAGACTGTGTATAGACTACAGACAACTTAATAAAGTAACCATAAATAACAAATACCCCTTGCCCAGGATCGATGATCTATTCGATCAGTTGGGAGGTGCGTCTGTTTTCTCAAAAATTGACTTGAGGTTAGGATACCATCAAGTCCGAATCAAGGGTGAAGACATCCATAAGACCACTTTCTGGACACGGTATGGTCATTATGAGTTTGTGGTAGTACCATTTGGATTAACCAATGCCCCTGCTACTTTCATGTGCTTAATGAACAATGTACTCAGTAAATTTCTAGATAAATTTGTACTAGTTTTTATTGATGATATCTTAATCTACTCTAAGAGTAGAGAAGAACATGAAGAGCATCTTAGAATTGTGCTGCAAGTGCTAAGAGAACATCAACTCTATGCTAAATTCAACAAGTGTGACTTCTTTCAGAAGCAAATACACTACTTGGGACATGTGCTGTCCAAGGAAGGGGTAGCAGTAGACCCTGACAAGATAAGATCTATCATGGAATGGCCTACCCCAAAGGATGTCTCAGACATCAGATCCTTTATGGGATTGGCGGGATATTATAGGAGATTTATAAAAGATTTCTCCAAGATTGGTTGTCCAATCACTGCCCTCCAGAAGAAGGGAACACAATTTATGTGGACACAGCAATGTGAAGAAAGATTTCAAACCTTGAAACATCTACTAACCCATGCACCTGTGTTGAAAATCGCTGACCCAAAAACTGACTTCCTTGTGTGCACAGATGCCTGTAAAGAAGGGCTCGGAGGAGTTCTTATGTAGGAAGGAAAGTTGATCTGCTATGAATCCCGAAAACTAAATGAACATGAGGCCCACTATGTGACTCATGATCTAGAATTGGCTGCCATAGTGTATGCCTTAAAAATGTGGAGGCATTACCTCCTGGGAAGGAAATTTGTGCTTATGTCAGATCACTGTGGATTACGGTATTTGTTTGATCAACCCAAGCTCAATGCTAGACAAGCTAGATGGATGGCCCTCCTTAGCAGATTTGATTTTGAAATCAAACACTTCAAAGGGAAGGAGAATAGGGTGGTCGATGCCCTTAGCAGGAGCATGAGAACGATTCACCTGGCAGCGGTAAGTACCTATAAGGCAGATGTCAAGAACAGAGTAAAAAAGGGACAAGAAACATATCCCTTCGTCCAAAATGTGACCCTGTACCTACAACAAGAAACTGTTGGAGTAAAATACGAAGGCTATCAGACGACCAAAGGAGGTCCACTCACCTATAGAGATAGACTGTACATTCCTAATTGTGACGACTTGAAGAGGTTCATCATGGATGAACTACATAAAAGACCGTACAGTGGTCACCCAGGATACCAGACAATGATCACTGCCACCTGAAAACAATTTTACTGGCCAGGAATTGAAGAAGGATGTAGCCAAATATTTGGCCCAATGCATAGAATGCCAACAAGTTAAAGCAGAACATCGACACCCAGCAGGACTATTACACCCTTTACCCATCCCAGAATGGAAATGGGAAACCATCTCCATGGATTTTATCACTGGATTACCAACTTCAACCAAACAGAATGACACCATTATGGTAGTGGTGGATAAACTGACCAAGTCTTCTCATTTCATCCCCGTCAAATTGACCTGCAAGGCAATAGATATCGGACAGGTATTCATGAAAGAGGTGTTCTGACTGCACGGCATGCCGAGAAAGATAATATCTGACAGAGACACAAAATTCACTTCCCAATTCTGGAAATCACTGATGGTGGGTTTAGAGACCAAATTGTTGTTTAGTACCACCTACCACCCTCAAACCGATGGACAGACAGAAAGAGTGAATCAGATATATGAGGACATGTTGAGGATGCATGTGATGCATCAACCCAGGAAATGGGAAGACTACCTGCCATTGGTAGAGTTCGCCTACAACAACGGCTATCAAGCATCCTTAAAGATGAGTCCATTCGAGGTCCTCTATGGTAGACAATGTAGTACCCCAGTCAACTGGAGCAATCCTGTAAATAGGATTTATTTTGGACCAGACATGTTGAAAGAAATGGAACAACAAGTGACTCAGATAAAACAAAATCTGAGGGTTGCTCAGAACCGACAGAAAAGTTATGCTGATCAAAAGAGAACTCAAAGAGAGTTCCAGACAGTAGATCATGTTTACCTCAGAATTAAGCCCCGAAGGAGTTCCCTAAAAATGGGCGCTTGTGCCAAATTGGCACCCGAGTATTGTGGACCCTTTGAGGTTCTAGACAGAGTGGGACCTGTAGCCTATCGGTTAGCACTTCCTCCCATAGTAAAAGCACACAATGTTTTCCATGTTTCATTATTGAATAAATATGTACATGATGCTAATCACATAATTGACTGATCTGTGATCCAAGTGGAACCGGAGGGAAAATTTCTACCAGAACCCCAATGCATATTGGACAGAAAGGAAACCCAGCTCAGGAACAGAACCATTTCACAGGTCAAGGTGCAGTGGAAACATTTTGGCCCAGATGAGGCTACATGGGAAATGGAGGATGCCATGAGACAGGCATATCCAATTTTGTTTACTTCTGTACATGTAATTCATGTTAGTAGCTAAGAACATCGAGGACGATGTTCCTTTTTAGGGGGAGGGAATTGTAACACCTTGTTTCCCCCAGATTGCAAATATAACTGGACTGGCCAAGGACTATGGAAAACTCATAAGTATGAATATGTGATGTAAACGGACCTGCAGGAAGAGGTCAATGAATGTGAATAACATTTTGAATTTATTGTAGGATTGTTGAGAGGGGATGTGTAGAAAAGAGACCACGATGGTGGTGGAAGGCTCTTGAAAAGGTGGCGTTAACTTCCACCCTGAATGAATATCGTATTTGGACTCCACTGGCCGGGAGAACCAAAAGAGGCTTGCTGGCCCCCAAATTTAATGTCTCGCAGGCTGGTAGGTGAGCGGCTTGAGGAGGGATGGGATGGTGAACCTCCCATCCGTAGAGCCGTCAGGCCTTATCGGCGCGAGGGTAATCGTGCCGCACACAACCTCGCGAGAGGATAAGGCATATGGCAGAAGCGATGAAGGGGGAAGACGCAATGGGAACTCTGGAAAAATTCTTACGTAGAGTGAGTGATAGCAGAGAGGAAGGATTGCAACCTTTTCTCCTGGTCACTGGCAGACAGAGAGACACAGTCTCAGAGCATCGTGGTCTCAGCTCGGGGGTGGCTAGTGGTAAATCCGCTGGGAGTCGCTACGCCTATGGTTGGGTGGAAATGAGCACCCCTCTCAGTAGTTGCACTCATGTCGGGTGTTATTTATGATAAGTGTTTTATGTACTTTGCATCTTGAAATTCATAGTCTGGTATATGCATACATATGTTCATAGAATTGTCAAATTATGAATGATTTCTGTGTAATAATGTCTGTGTAGTGTTTAATGAGAATTAATAGATATACGCTCATAACAGAGGGAACCACGCATGATGTGCATGGATGAAGCAACTGTATTTATGCCTATATTAAATTAAGTTACGCTTCCAGTCCATTCTCTGGAAGTTGTTTCCCTTTACCCATCTCTCGAAAGGCTCCGGAATGATCTCTTGTAGAGATTTACTCCTTAGAAAAGTTCATCAAGAACCCAGAACAGGGACTTGATCGCGCAGGTCTTATTAACCCTGTGCGAGGAGGAACGACCCTCTTAAGGTTCCGAGATAGTAGTATTGTGAGATGTAACGAGTCGACGGATGAGATCTCGTCGGAGGACCCATAGCCATTCACGACCATTAGATCATCGTGAGCAATGAGAAATCGAGATCGTAGATCCAAAGACCCAAAAGAACATTCGAACTAATGATCTTCCCACACCCACGAAGTGGTGGAAGATGCACACGGTGGGGCAATACGATCCATTGAATCGACTTAAGATACTTGGAGTCTAGTCTCCGGAGTGTGCGCAGGAAGAACAAATCTGGGCCGTTAGGTCTAGGATAGATACCCGACAACCGTCGGATCTGGAGAAGTCACGCGGGAGTTAACCCCGTGAACAGGAGGAAGAGTCCCGGAAGAATCATCAGGATATCAGAGTCATTGGGATATAAGAGAATCGAGAGCTTGTAGGTCACGAAATCCCGAGAAAGGATCCTAGCCGTTGATCTCGGCAGGACACGCGTCAGACATCAGGACAGGAGTCGGGATTTAACCCATCGGGGATTCCAGGAGTGAAGAGATCGTTGGATCAGGATTCGCGATCTGTGAAATCCTGATAATCTCATAACCATCCATCAGCAGGGACACATGTCGGAAGATCTGAGGAAGTCTTGAATCAGAGAATCGGGGTTCCCGGAGGCAAGAACCCCTTGCATGTTAGAATCGCGATTCGCGATATCCCAACGGGAACTTTGGACCATCCGTTGGCAGAGGACACATGGCAGGGATCAAATTCCATCGGTGTTTGGCGCATCGGGAAATCGACATTTCTGAGGTCGAAGGAACCAGGACATCGAAAGTCCTGAAATCCCGACAAGGATCTGGACCATCCATTTGGAGGGACACGTGGAGGAGATCTCATGAGCTCGGAGGTTCGCTCGGTAGGAGTCCAAAGATTGGAGGTTCCAAGTCACGAGTGGCGAAGCCATGAGAGGATCTGAGCCGTCCATAGTTGAGGACACGTGTCAGGAGATCCCGGAAGTCGGGGATCGGAGAATCGGAGTTTCCAGAGGTAAGAAACTCCCACACATTGGAATCGCGATCCGCGATTTACCGACATGATCAGAACTGTCCATTGGGTGGGACACGTGTCAATAGATCCCGAGGAGTCGAAGCTCGTGGCATCGGAGTTTCCAGAGGTAAGAAACTCCCACACTTTTAAATCGCGATCTGCGAAACCTCGATCAATGGGGAACAACTGTCCGAATAGCGGAACTGAGGGAAGAGCCGTAGTGGGAGCCAACTTTCGGCTTGAAGGAGAATCGGTTTTCGAGAGATCAGGAAACTTAGGGGTAAGTGTTTTATGACATTGGAAACCCCATAGCCCCGACGGGGTAAGGTGGTGGTCACAGAGTGACGGTCACGTTGGCCAGAGCTTAGCCAGGAGGGCTGAAGCGCATCGCAAATCGAGATATTGGGAATTCTGTGGATGTGGTATTTACCCCTTATGAAACCATGAAACACGAAACTTCGACAGGGTAAGGTTGCGGACATGGGGTAATGGTCACGTGGACCGGGGCTGAGCCAAGGGGGGGGGGGATAGCTGAGGTAGAGGCGCGTCGGGAATCGGGGAATCATGAATCCCTTGGGAGTATGCATATCAACATCGAAAACCCCGAAACTTCGATGTAGAGGTTTGACTATGGTCCCGGGGTAGTGGTCGCGTGGATCACCGGCTTAGCCTGGAGGGCTAATGCGTTATGGGCATATCGGGAATCGGAGAATCGCGAGTTCTGAGGAGTCGTGATTCACGACATTGGAAATCCCGATAGAAAAGGGACATAAGTCCATGGTTATGTACAGAGAGTCGGGTAGGTAAATGGAAGACCTGCGATTCGGGGATTGGCATCTTGCTGCTACACGCTCCGGGGATTCTCATTATTGAGAAATCAACCAAATTTTTTTGATTTATGGTAGTGGGTATGTTACAACTGGAAACACAAAAAACCATTAGAAGGTCCCCCCAAAACAATAATTATTTTTGTTGATATTTACATAGAAAATGATAATGGGAGGGGAGAAAAAGAATCCCATTAATGATCTTGTGAGAGTTATCTTAGGAAAATAGGGATGGTAAGGTTTTGTGTCTCATAAGTTGGTTATTCCAACCATTGGAACCTTGAGAAAAATTATATCATATGCTAAGAGTAGGTTTTTTTTATATTGGTATATTTCCCAAAATGAAATTTTAGTGCAGTGCGATAAAAAATTTATCGCAGAGATACAAAATTTGGTGTAGTGTAACATATCGCACGAAAATAATCTTTTGGTGTGATA
The DNA here is from genome assembly GCA_009831015.1 of Picea engelmannii. Classification (NCBI taxonomy): domain Eukaryota; kingdom Viridiplantae; phylum Streptophyta; class Pinopsida; order Pinales; family Pinaceae; genus Picea; species Picea engelmannii. The sequence continues at coordinate 1,400,595 of ML776724.1, forward strand.
CACCATGAAGGAGAAACCTTTTGGCCCATGTGACATTTCACATGAACATAAACTTTGGCATTATGCGATAAAAGAGAAGTCATCACGGTGAAGGAAAGTTTGAGAAAGTGTGGTGTGTCAGAAAAAAGTAAACTTTTGTGCGATGCAATAAACATAAGTCATCATGGAAGGTAGAACTTTATGGAAGTGTGACATGTTGCATGAAAACGATTTTTATGTGAAATGTCGCAAAAGAGAGAAAATTCATTTTATGCGATATGTTCTGCAAGTGGAAGTTTTTGGCCAATGTGATACACCATAGGTGAAAAAAATTCCTTGTGACACCTCAATAGAAAGAAAAATTAAATCACATGATACATTGCATAGAAAGAAACATTCCAAGGATTGGATGAATAAGGGAATGGAAAAAAAAATCACTTTGAAATTTCCCTTTGTCACAACTAAGACAATTTTGGAATGATGTGATATGTTGCAACTAAAGTCAATTGCAGAGAAATACATGTTATATTATAGTCAAATACATTTTAGGTGCAACATGTTGCAAGGAAACACATTTTTATGAGATGCAAAAAGGAAGTTTGTACAAGTTTTGGAATAATTTATAAGGGGTAAAACAACTCGTTCAAAGGCCAAAGAAAAGATCAAATAGCA
>ML776724.1:1419318-1449776 GCA_009831015.1 Picea engelmannii
TCAAAGACTGGGGCATATTGGAGAAAAGGGCCTTCGAACACTACACAGTAAAGGTATGATTGAAGGTATGTCTAATTGCACTCTGGATTTTGATTTCTGTGAAAATTGCATATATGGTAAATAGAATCGAGTAAGATTCCCATCTGGTGCTACAAGAGCAAAGGGGATCTTAGAGTTGATACACTGTGATGTGTTTGGACCTGTTCCTGTTCCATCCCTAGGTAAATATGTGTATTATGTTTCATTCATAGATGATTTTTCAAGGAACACATGGATTTATTTTCTTAGAAATAAATCTGAGGTATTTAATAAATTTAAAGAGTTTAAGGCTCTAGTAGAAAATCAGACAGAGAAGAAAATAAAGGTATTGAGAACAGATAATGGTGGAGAATTCTGCAGAAATGAATTCGAAGAATTCTGGAAGAAGTGTGGTATAGCAAGGCAAAAGACTACTCCATACACTCCTCAGCAGAATGGAGTTGCAGAAAGGATGAACAGGAAATTGATGGAAAAAGAAAGCAGCATGCTCAGCGGTGCCGGGTTAGGACAAGAATTCTGGGCAGAGGCAGTGAGTACATCATGTTACCTGGTCAAGCGATCACCTTCATAAGCGTTGGATGATACAACTCCACACGAGGTATGATCTGGAAAGAAACCCTCTCTTCAACATCTTAGAGTGTTTGGTTGTGATGCTTATGTACATGTTCCAAAGGAAAATAGGAGTAAGCTGGATAATAATGATGAAAAGTGTATCTTTATTGGTTATAAAGATGGTGTGAAAGGTTATAAGATTTGGAACCTAGAAACCAAGAAAACTGATTACAGTCGAGATGTTGTTTTCAGAGAAGTAAAAGATGTGTCCAAACAGGAATTCCCACCAATGCAAGACGAACCTGAGAAAATAGAGCTTGAGTTGGATGATGCAAAATATGAATCATCTGAAGAAGAGGAAGTGGAGGAAGAAGAAGAAGAAGAAGAAGAACCTCATACCCCAGTATTGAGGATATCAGTGAAAGATAGAAGGCAACCAGAAAGGTATAGTCCACTTGATTTTCATTCCAATTTTGCTTTATCTATTATTGATAATGATCCCAGAACTGTCAAGGAAGCAGTGAATTCAGAGGATAGTAAACTCTGGAAGAAGGCCATGGTTGAAGAAATGGATGCCTTGGATAAGAATGAGGCATGGAATATAGTTGAGCTTCCAACTGGAAGAAAATCGGTTGCTAGAAAATGGTTGTTCAAGAAGAAGTTTAATGCACAAGGTAAAGTGGAGAAATACAAAGCTCAGTTAGTAGCAAAAGGTTATTCCCAGGTAGAGGGAATTGACTTTGGTGAGATTATTTCTCCTGTTGCTAAGTTAACTTCTATTAGATTTCCTTTATCTATTGCTGCTGCTTTTGATCTTGAAGTGGAACAAATGGATGTGAAGATAACATTCCTACATGGGGATCTAGAATAAGAAATCTACATGAAGAAGCCAGAAGGCTTTGTAGTGAAGGGAAAGAAAAAGCTGGTCTGTAAGCTAAAGAAGACACTATATGGTCTGAAGCAATCACCTAGGATGTGGTACCAAAAGTTTGACACATACATCCTTGGATTGGGATTTGTAATAAGTAGGGCAGATCATTGTGTATATTCCAAGCAGGTTGGTAATCACTTCATTTATGTAGTGTTGTATGTTGATGACATGTTGTTGGTAGGAAATAACATGGATGTTATCAAGGAGGTGAAATCGCAGCTATCCTCCAAATTTGACATGAAGGATCTCGGTGTTGCTAACTTCATTCTGGGAATGAAGATTAAAAGAGATCGTGCAAACAGGAAACTCTGGCTGAATCAAAGAAAATATGTTGAGACGATATTGCAGAGGTTTAATATGCATGAAAGTAAATCGGTCAAGGTTCCTATTCCTATAGGTGTAAAGCTATCTACAGATCAGTGTCCCAAGACACAGGAAGAAGAAGAGGACATGTCCCATCTTCCATATGCCAATGCAGTTGGCAGTTTGATGTATGTAATGGTTTGTACTAGACCGAACATTGCACATGAAGTGGGAGTTTTGAGAAGGTATATGTCAAAACCAGGGAAGGAACATTGGACAACAGTAAAGAGGATCTTCAGGTATCTTCGTGGCACCACCAGTTATGGATTGTGCTACCAAGGAAGACTGGGATTAGATAGAGTGGTGGACATACATGGCTTTGTTGATGCATACTGGGCTGGAGATCTGGATTGCAGAAGATCTACAAGTGGGTATGTGTTTAACCTATTTGGAGGAGCAATCAGTTGGATGAGCAAAAGACAGGCTGTAGTGGCACTCTCAACTACAGAAGCTGAATACATGGCAACCACTCCTGCAAGCAAGGAAGCGGTATGGTTACAAAGGTTGTGTTCAGGTATCGGGTTGGTACAACAAGTAGTGAGATTAGAGTGTGACAGTCAGAGTTCAATATTCCTAGAAAAGAACCTAGCTTATCATTCAAAGACAAAGCATATTGATGTTCAGTATCACTTTGTGAGAGACATGGTTGAGGAAAAGAAGGTGTTACTGGAAAAGGTTGACACTTTGAAGAATGTTGCAGATTCATTGACAAAGTCTGTGAGCAAAAAAAAATTCTCCTGGTGTAGAGTAACAATGGGCATTGCTGCCCTGGATTGTTGACTATATAACTCCCTGGACCCCTGGATGCAAAGAAAACAACAAGTGGGAGAATGTTGGGTATGTGTTATATTCTTTGCATGTGTGTGTGTGTGGGCGTGTTAGATATGACAATTGCGTCTGATGATCCCTTCACCTAGATCTCTGCCATGTGCGCCGGGTGCTTTCCTGGGGGGGGGTAGGTATGCCCCCCCCTGGTTACGCGCAGTGTTCGGGGCAGTGCCCCAAAATTTTTTTTTGGGCAGTTTTTTGCTATTTTTAGCGGATTTGTAAATTAATCCTAGATTAAGGGATTAGGGTTTTGGTATCTATAGAATACCTAAAAAAAATGTATATATTGTATGGTGAATGGTGACATTCAAGATATAATGAAAATAAGAAAGGTTTTCCCGGTTGAGGGTTTCCGGTATAAAATCTTTGTGTACTTTGTGTATGAGCCATTGATTAATTTCTGTATTGATTAAGAATCTATATGCATTTCTTTACTTTGCAGGTTTAAAACTTACAACTTCATTATTATAACTCAAAATGCCACTACCCTGCATCTTTGGTGTTGGCCTACTCATTCATACATCTGCCAACCCTTTTTGATGATGTTCTTCTCAAAAAAAAAGTTTTTGTATGGTATACGCACCCTGTTGCATAGGCAAAGCACGTACATATGCTATTTGCATTCCTAACAACCCGCATACATACACTAGCTACATAACTAAAAGCTCACATGTACTCTAAAAAGTTTCAAAAATATATAAAATCCATGCTTTTCGACGGAGTTTAAGGGCTATCTTAGAGTTTACAACCATCTTACCTATTGTAGCCCTTTTGAAAATGAATTAACCATCATTTTCTCATATGAAAAGGGCCCTGGGGGTTCATTTGGATATATCAAACAAGAGGAAAGAGAACTCTGCCAAATTTTTCTCCCTTGTATTCCAAGCCTTCTGCATTTTGCTCTGAGTTTCATCCTTAGCATTCCCTTCCATCCATCCTCCTTATACCATCCATTAGTTTTCCTTATATTGTCTTGTTGGTGGTGAGGATAATATTGGGAATAGTGCACTTGGAGACAAAGTAGAGGAACCCATGTGAGGTTCATGGAGCGACACTAGCAAAACTCAAGTTGTAACTTCCAATTTTGTTATTAATAAAAGAGAAAATGTATTGACCCAAATGTTTATGTCTATGTGTTTGTGTTTATGAATGTTTTCATGAATAACTAACCCTTTAGTTGATCTTGATAATTAAGCATATGATTTCATAGTTTTTTTTGTAACATTGTTTCAGGCCAGCTTTGGGAGGAGGCCTACAATCTTGGAATGAACAACAATCGGAAGGGATCAACAACAATCATAAGGAATTAAGGTGCACATTTCTATCTTCTCTCTCTTCCCTTAATTATCGTAAGGTTGTGTTTGGTTTGGGTATATTATAATCCTTTCTGTCTTTTAAGGTTTCAAGGCTTTGCCTAGTCAATAGACCTAGATTAGGGGGGGGTTTCCCCATAGCAGAAATGGTGACTCCATTGGGGATTCTCTCTAGGGTATTTTTAGGAGATCTTTGTTTGGATTGAATTATTGTTTGCTGAAGTTTTCTAATTATTTTTGGATCTCTGATCACCTTACATGTTCTTACCAATTTTCCTGGGTTGAGTGCCATGTCTTAATAATTTTCTTTTTGAAAGTTTTTAGTAGTGTAAGCACCCTATTCTATACCCAAACCACGTACATATGAATTATGTATTATACACATCCCACGTACATACGCAGTATGACCATGAACAACATGCATGCATGCCATCTTGAATATTTTTTTCAAAAATATTTTCTTTCCTGACAGGAAGCTTTTAACCTTAGGTCTCCCTAGGTTTAAGGGGCCTCTATTGACTATGGTTTGGCTAGGTTCAAGGCTTAGATTATCTATGAACTTGTAAAGAAATATTTTTTGTTTCTTTGTCTCTTTCTGTTTGTTTTCAAGGTTAAGGTTATACTTGTGAGCTTTAGGTCCTCCTATGGATTCTAGTGAATCCCTACTTTCACGCAGTGTTTTGGTGTCTAATTCAATCTTTGGCTTTTCATCCTTCTCTCTTTATTATTCTTAGAAAAATAAATATACAGTTGCTTTTTATTTTCATTTCTGAGCATATAAAAATAAATAAATAAATCTTGTAGTTTATTAACTGCATTTGCATCTTATTATGCATGTTTGTTTGGTGTTAGTATCTTAGGCTATTTTTATAAAAGAAAATAGATCTGAACCCAAAGTTCCTTCTAGGATTCTTCCTTGAAAGTTTTAGTAATTGCATGGAATTTGGAAATGAAAAAGCATTCTAGAAAAAGTTTCATTTTAGGATCTTGGTCTTTATTTCAAAAAGTCTGCACCTTCAAAGTTAAAAAGCCATTTTTTCATTTGTAGAACGTAGTTTGCTTTCAGCACAATGTTCTAAACTCTGATTAACTATTCTCGTTTGTCTCTCAAAGAACACCACAAGTTTCACTTCCGTACCCCCTGAGTAATCGATCCAATAAAATTAATGATTAATGCTCAAATCAACTAGACATTTTTGTTTATAAGGTACACCAAGTAGTCTAGAATTTAGGGCCTTGGAATAGGTGTGGAGAGAAAACTATTCAAGGCCACTTAAATAAACTTAAGAGTTTTTGATAGGGAGTGTAAAAGTATAGTTTCTTAAAAGTTATCTGGGACCCCCCTCTAACACAGGGGCTAAAAATGAGGTCACATGAGGAAAGGTAGAGGTGATAACCCCTCCAAAGTTGAACCAAGCGTAGTGGGGATCGTATATTGAGGGTCATTATTGGGATATTTGCTAACCACATTTGACTACAGATCCTTGTGGACCTAGAATACGTTCGGTATCCTCAGTTGTATTCTGGACCATTTTCCTTCGGTACCCTTGAAAGATTCAGACTTTGATATTCTGCTCATTACGATCAACCCGACTGTCGACTGTACCCACATGGTAACTGACTGTGAGATGGAAACCTAGTTGCCTTTTGTAGGCACTTACACAGGTTACTGTGGGGGTATACTATGGTACCTAGGGAAAACATCGGATCACACTTTGTAGAGTATACTCGGAGGGTGTTTCCATGTTCGAGTTACACTTGCACTGATAATTTTCTCTAGTGTTGATTGGCATAATTGTTCTTCATCTCATTATATTTATTGTTTGATTTATATTTAAGGACTTCCTAGTGTGTGCTATGTGCTTCCCCCTAGTTGTACCTTAGAGTGTCGGTTGATCATTTCTCAAAGTGGAATATCTACAACTCCTTCATTCGCGTAGGCTTCGGGACCTGCCACCGATAACTTTGGAACCATCGTCATCACCGTTGAGGAGAAGGTTAGATCCAGAGGGTTCTTTTTAAGTGACTAGGCCACATGAAACTATACCCGAGCCTGTTCCTAGAGAAGATACACTTGCACCAAAGGAGACTATCATTTCTGAACTTGAAGCTAAAGGCTTCAGGCCTGCAAACACTCCGATAACTAATATTCCAATGCCAATCCTTATTCAGGTAGTCCCTCCTAAGGTGACTTCTTCTTATCGTCATCTTGTTAGGTGATTGGCCATGGAAGTGAGTAATACTACTTCTATTGGGAGTCCTCATACTCCCATATTGGTCATGGGTAGAGGGGGGATTATACCTCCCCCTCCACCTTCATGTACAAGGAATGTATCTAGTCAAACACCTACCACTTCTAGTAGTGGCATAGTCTCTACAACGACTATGACCAATGTTCCTACTATACAGAATGTGTCTGGCGCTCCTTTCACATATGGTATGTTGGGTTTTTATTCAAGCTCGAATTTAACTTACCCCACTCTACAGACTATTGGTCTGGGGGAAGGAATTTCTAATTCTCCCTTACAAGGATCCTTCATGGGCAACTTTGCTTTGTTTAATGCAATCCCTTACAGAGGGGGTCATATTCCTCCTTTGTCCCCCTCGCTTGAAGGTTTATTCCATCAACCATCTGGGCTTAATACCAGTTCCATCTTTTTTAGTGAAGGGAGTCATGGTTCTTAGTCTTATATGACTCTGGTTGGGTCTATGCTTTTCTCTTTGTTTGGTTCTTTCAGAAACAACGCTTTCTCGTCATCCATGTTTTCATCAGGGGGAAACCCCTTCTTTAATCAACCCAACCCTATGCAAGGCTTTGTTCCTTCATGAGGAGTGATGAAAGGAGCCTTCTCTTCTCAAGGTATTGGAAATCCCTAGCAAGGCTCTTTACCTTCACAAGGGATGTCGATCGAGGGAAACCCCTCTCATGCTTATTGGAACCCTGGGAAAGGTTCAGTGCCTATTCTAGGAGGATTGATTGGGGGCAACCCCAATCAAGGTATTTGGAATACTATGCAGGGAGAAATCCCTACCCAAGATATGTCATCGAATTATGTGAATCTATCGGCGATGTAGATGAGCGTGAAAACTCCTTATACTAAACGAGGACACCCTAGTTTTTACCAGAAACCTGGTCGGCAAGAAAATTTTCTTGGCAACCTGGTGCTAGTCAAAATCCAGGATCCTCTTTTCCTTTAAATCCACCGCAACCTACGTTACCTTTTTTGGAAACTCTTCACTTGCCATATTTTTCAAGTTTATTGAACAATATGATCTTTCATGATCCACGTTGGCCTCCTATGCCAACTAAGTTTCCCTCAGACATACCTAAATTTGAAGGCAATCCTGGCGAATATCCAGGTGATCATGTTACAACATTCCACTTATGGTGCTCCTCCAACTCATTGAAGGATGACTCTGTCTAGTTGTGATTGTTTGAACACACTCTCATAGGGGGTGATAGGAAATGGTATATCGAGCTCGATAGCTCGAAGTATTCTTAGTTTAATGACCTAGCAATGGTTTTCTTAAACCATTTTTAGTTACCGGTGAGATACGATGTCGGCACAGAGTTGTTGGCCAACTTTGAGTAGACAAAGGTTGTCCATATCTTTGATCATATTTGAGAATGGAATCATCGAAAGATATTGATCAAAGTAAAGGTCCCTCCCGCATTTTTTGTCGAGTGGTTTCTGAAGTCCTTAGTACCTTGTGTATCCAAATACATCACAACTTCTGGAGTGTTCTCTGAGGAAGAGGCTATTATGAGAGCCCAACAATTGGAATTGATTTATTCTCAATCTAGTATGTTGTACAAGACTTTCCCAGACACACCACGGTCAAATTTTGACAAAACCAAACCAAATTTTGGGCCTCATGTCGATGGTATAGTAGGCTCAGCACAAAGTATTCCCACATATCAGTTGTCTAACCAATTGCAACAGTTATCGCTACAACAGACTATGGCCAGCCATATTTCTAGTTCGGTTGCCCTCATAACCCAAACGTCGAAAGTACACAGTGTGCAATTGACGAATCCCAAAGGTAAATAGCAACCCGAGGGAAAAATAAAGGAAAAGCGTAATAAGGGTAAGGGGGATAAAAAGGCTGCTAATAATGTTGGTGAGGGAAAAAACAAGAAGAAGAAGGTTACGTTTATGTGTAAGCTTTTTGCGAACGATCACTTGACTCACCAATTCCCTCAGCCTGATGAAGCTCAAAAGATTTTGGCACAACAACAACCTGTTGTGTTAACTAACCCTTTCCCTCAAGGGAAGGATATGGCATAATATTCCTCATCCAAAAATGTTCATAGGGGAAATCAGAGAGCCCTCACACTTAATGCTAATAATGGGGCCACAAATTTATGCATGATGATATCAGATGCTCATCTTCAGACCAAGGCTCATGATTATGGAATGCCATAATCTATTGAGAAGGGAAAAGAAGCTTCCAACCCATCACCTCCTCTTCATATTGAGAATACTATGGGAGAAACAATGACCCACATCCCTAAAGGTGTGTTTAAAAAATATTATCATAATCCGAATGCAAGGGTTGCTCAGAACTACTACGTCATAGAGGATTTGGTGCAAACCCCTTGTGCGATGTTTTCCCTTGATCCAGATTTTATGAGTAGAATGAAATGAATACAAATTATTAAAATATGCTTAACACAAAATAACAGAGATACAGTAAAACTAGTTTTCTATTCAATAAGGAAATAAGTTGAAACTGTAAAATGCATCGGAAAACAAGCTTGTTGGAATGGTGGTGTCTTATCTCTGAGAAGAGATGTGATGGTTGCGCTCATTCTCAAGAAGCTCATTACAATGAGTCTCTGAAGGGATTTTTACAATAAACAGGAATTTAAAAAACCCTAGACATCCAAAAACCTAACCCTGGGAGATGAAGCGCCAAAAGTCATGTGGGCCCCGTTTGGGTAAGTTAGTACATCAACTTCCTGGGGTCGTAACTTTTGCATACTATCTTTGTTTTAGGCGCACGATATCACGTTGGAAAGGTATCATTGAGGAGATTCATTTTGGGGGCTCAATCAGAACCTTTGGCTATAATTAAGAATCTTGATTCTGAAAAACCTTTATTTAGGCCCTCAAAATGGCCCCGTAATTTAAAATCTATTAAAAATAGTAAATTGCTAAAATTGCCAGAAAACTGTTTTGAGCAAGTAGGAGAAGGTGGGTGGCCACCGATATCCACTTGGATCAATCCTACCTCCTTAGAAAGAAATGGTCTCCATTTCTTCGAGTTCCCCCATAAGATGAGGAAATTTCTATTGAATTTGGCCCTAGGTGAGCCACTTGCCTTGGTGCAGGAGTTGCCCTGCTTTGACGACTCGATAAAGCTGGATCCTTTGATGTCGAGTGTCCTTGATCTGTGTGTCCACAATATGATTAGTAGATGCATGTTGCATGTATTCAGGGTTGATCTCTATTGGTTTCAACTGCTCTGCTATCTCTAAGGTGTCCAATAATGGTGGGAAATATGGTTGAAGGAGAGACACGTTGAAGACTGGTTGCAAGCCAAGGAAAGGGGGAATGTTGAGCTCAAAAGAATTGTCACCCACAAACTTGGTGATGGTGTATGACCCATAACAGAGTGGGCGAAGATTCTGATGGGGACCTGTAAGGTGTTCTTTCTACAAGTGCAACCAAACTTTGTCTCCCACCTGAAACTTATATGGCACCCAATGTTGATCATGGCGTTGCTTGTACTTGGCATTAGACTTGTGTAGAATATCCTGAACCTATTGGCAGATGTGCTGGATCTGCATAATGAACGGGGTGGCTTTGTCAAATTCTGGTGGAGCAGGGGATGAGTCAGCTGAGGTGGTCATTAGGGGTGGTGCAACATCCATGGGGCCCAATGGTTGAAATCCCGACACCACCTGAAAGGGGTTGTGGCTAGTTAATCTATGCAGGGCTCGGTTGTAGCTATTCTACACATAGGGAATACTCTCATCCCCTGTGCAGAAGTGTTTTTAATTGTACATGTGCAGGATATGTACGATCATCCAATTGACGAACTCAGTTTGGCCATCTGTCTGGGGGTGGAAGGCAGTGGATTTGGTGAACTTGGTATCTAGTAGTGACCAGAGGCTCAACCAGAAAGTGTTGAGTAACAGACTGTCACGGTCTGAGATAATGGTTTGTGGGATCCTAAAATGTACCCATACTCATTCAAAGAAGATCTTGGTAGTGGCTTATGTTGTGATGTTTTTCTTTCAGGAGGCTAGAATCACCATCTTGGAAAAGTGATCAACAACCACAAAACATAGTCATTTCCCCTCTTGGTGGATGGGAGGTCCGACATGTAGTCCATTGAGATGGATTCCCACGACCTATTAGGAGTAGGAAGAGGGGTGTAGAAGCCATGTTTCTTAGTGGTTGTTTTGGTAATAGCACCGGCGGTGAAGGACCTGATATACTTGTTGACATCCTGTCGAATTTTCGGCCAGTAGAAATGTTTCTACAACACAACCACTGTCTTTTCGATGCCAAAGTGTCCTGCCACCTGACTATAGTGAGATTCCCAAATCAACTTTGCATGCTCACTTGATGGAATGAAGAGATGGCCTAGATGGCATGAAAACCCATATTGAAGATGGAAATTAGCAACCATTGAGTTGGCGCCCAACATTTGGTAGGTGTTGGAGAAGTCAAGGTCTATCTCATAGAGGTGGGGCCATCCGGAGGTCTCGTGGCTGCAAGAGTCTAGCACCGTAATGAGTGTCGTGACTGGAGGTAGGCTGAGGCAATCAACAACTCGGTTGGTACTTCATGTTTTATACTTGATGTTGAGGTGGAACTGTTGTAAGTATGTGGACCACTTCTCATGGCGGTCATTCTACAATTTTTCTTGGGTCTGCATGAACTATAGTGACTTGTGATTAGTGTGAATGACTGTCTCCTTCCCAAGAATGTAATGTATCCACTAGCAACAAGATTTCACAATGGAGTACATTTTTTTTTCATAAGTAGGGTACTTATGGAAAACATCTGATAGTGTCTCACTATGATATGAGTGATAACGGTGCCCATAGCATAGTCTGAAGCATTTGTCTCAATCTCAAAGGGATGTTGCAGGTCTGGTAATGAGAGTACTGGGGATGAGCACAAGTGCTTCTTCAAGTCATTGAAGGCTTGTTGTTGGGACAGACCCCACACAAATTTTTCCTTACCGCCACCCTTGGTTACTTGGCTAAGGGCCCATGTGATATGAGAGAATACCAACACGAACCTGCGATAGAAATTGGCAAGGCCCAAGAAGCTATGAAGTTCAGTGAGTGTAGTTGGGGCTGGCCAGTCACGAATGACCTCGATCTTGGCTAGATCCACATGCACACCACATCAATCAATGATGTAGCCGAAGTAATGGACCTTGTCCATGCCGAAGGAGCATTTTTCCAATTTTGCATATAGTTTGTGTTGTCGCAAGGTGTGTAGAACCTATTGAATATGTTGCAAGTGTTCCGCCCAAGTCTTGTTGTAGATGAGGATGTCATCCAGAAAAGTATTGGTGAAAGGTCATAGGATATCATCCATCATCCTCATAAAAGTTATTGCAACATTTGTCAAACCAAAGGGCATCACCAACCATTCAAAAAGACCTTCTTTTGACTTGAAGGAAGTCTTCCATATTTGTATGTTCTATTGGGACCTGGTGGTATCCAGACTTCATATCAATCTTACTAAATTATTTGGCCCCCGTGAATTGATCAAGGAGGTCATCGATTTGGGGAATCAGGTACCGGTTTTAGACTGTGATTTTATTCAGGGCTTGGTAATCAATGTAGAGTCACCAGGTGCCATATTTATTCTGCACCAGCATGATTAGGCTCCCACAAGATGATGAGATGGGGTGTATATGACCCTTGTGGATAAGTTCTTGGATCTACCTCTTGATCTCCTCATTTTCTAACAGAGAGTAGCGATAGACTGGCCCATTGGGTAGTGGTGCACCTGGGGTCAGATAGATGGGATGCTTGACCTGGCAGTGTAGAGGTATCACGATAGGAGAGGAGAAGATATCTGAGTATTCTTCCATGACCTTATACACTTGCTTCTATTGTGTGGAGAGATCGGTTGCGGAGGCCCTGGATGTTGCTACAATATTTCGCTCACTCTGAGAGAAAATCATGAAGAAGATACATTTCTCGGTCTAAGAGATGACCTTCCTGCATTGCTTAGCAGAGATCAAGGAAATAGCACTAGGAAGGACTGCCTCGAGTATCCTGTACAATTTCCTATTCAAAGTAATAATAACACTATGAGGCCTAGAATCATATACAACATGACATTTCCATAAATAAGGTTGGCCCAAAATAACATTACAAACTTTGAGAGGAGCAACATCACACAATACCTCATCTTTGAAGGGCTTGATGTCGTACGACAGTCGTCACTGTTGGCTGATGCAGAGATCGCTTCCTTGCCGGAGCCATTCAATGGTGTAGGGTTGTGGGTGAAGCATTGTTGGCAAGGCCAACCACTTGACAACCTCTGTTGATATGAGGTTCTTTTGGATACCGCTATCAATGATGAAGTGCAGCGGGGTGCCTTTTACCCACATCTATGAATGGAAGAGGTGCTCACCTTCTTTTGGCTCATTTGGTTCACCAGGTTGGAGCTTGGTGGTAGCAATGGTGGCATTGGTTTCCGCCCCATGATACTTGAGCACTATATGTCACTCTGAATATTTGATACCCATCTTGGTGCACAAGGTATGGAAGATATTTGTGAACTATGTCACTGCTTGGTCTCTTTCTTTCCGCAGTGTGGTCCATTTGGTATACAAGTCATCATAACTTCCAACAGGGTAGTATTGTTCCTTAATAGCATCCCTAAAGGATTCCCAGGTGCTTGCGACTGTAAATAATGAGGGTTTCTCTATTTCTTTTTGCTCACAGAAATTTTCCCACCAATCTTTGACATGGGGAATGGTTTTGAGGAGTGCAAAAGTAATTTTTCTCTATTCGAAAAGTTATGGACAGAAAATACCCTTCTAGTATATTCAACCACTTTTCTACAACATCTGTGTCTATATGACCTTAAATTATATGAATATCAAAGTTTATGTGTATCTTGAATGTGGCGGAGCCTCCACTCGAGGAAGATGCATTGCCTGTTGGTAGTAGCCGAAGGATTTGCGTGAAACTATCCATCATCTCGTTCCTCTGTTGTGTGAGGGATTCCTCAAGCAACATTTTGAAAGGATCTCTTGTCCCATCATATTTATTTTCTCCTACCATGAGAGTTTGCTTGGGCATGTGATATATTTTTTCCTCAAGAGAAACAAGCTTGAGATCCAATTCTTTGTACCCTGACCTTGTTGGGGACATGCATTAAGACGACAAGGAGAAGACCTCTCTGATACCACTGATTTGGATTTTATGAGCAGAACGAAATGAATACAAATTATTAAAATGTGATTAACAAATAATAACAGAGATAGAGTAAAATTGGTTTTCTATTAAATAAGGAAATAAGTTGAAACTGTAAAATGCAGCGGAAAACAAGCTTGTTGGAATGGTGGCGGCTTATCTCTGAACAGAGATGTGACAGTTGCACTCATTCACAAGAATATGATTACAATGAGGCTCTGAAGGCCCTTTTACAATAAACGGGAATTTCAAAAACCATAAACATCCAAAAACCTAACCCTTGGAGATGAAGCGCCAAAAGTCACGTGGGCCCCATTTGGGTAAGTTAGTACATCAACTTCCCGGGGTCGTAACTTTTGCATACGATCTTCGTTTTAGGTGCACGATAGCCCATTGGAAATGTATTGTCGAGGAGATTAATTTTGGGGGATCAATCAGATATTTTATTTATCATTGAGAAGCTAGATCTCAAAAAACCTTCATTTAGGCCCTCAAAATGGCCCCGAAAGTTAAAAACTGCTAGAAATAGTAAATTGGTAAAATTGCCAGAAAACTGTTTTGAGTGAGTTGGAAAAGGTGGGTGGCCACCAATATCCACTTGGATCAGCCCTGGATTTACTCCATATTTTCCCCTCATAGAGAAAATCATTATTTTATGCCTTGGGTGCTCCTGAGCCAGCTAACTCGGGAACTATAATTTTTTACCCTTTCGATCATAAACCTCGTTTGCCTTACCACGTCACCTTCCAAATTGTAGTGGTTTATGCCACAAAATAATTGACACATGATATTTTTCACATGGTGGTGGATGAGGGTGCCTTGACTTGTGTTATGTCATTAACATGTTGTAAGGCTATCAGTCAACTTGAGTTGTCTCTGTCGCCAACATTGTTAACTGCGTTTGATGGTCATTCTTTTAGACCACATGGCATAATCCCCTCCTTCCCCGTCAATTGGAGGGAAAAATTGTGTGTGTCGAGGTAGAAGTAGTCGATGTGCCTCTCGACTACAACCTTTTGTTAGAATGAATTTGGACCTATGCAATTACAGCGATTGTATCCTCCATTTTTGTGTCTTATGTTTTCCTTATGAAGGAAATATTATAATTGTTGAAAAATTATCCTTCTCCCATATTGAACCTTCATCGAGGGAATACACAGTCTCAATGATTGATAACCCACAACAAGGTATCGTCAACTTAGGTTTTTTATTGTTTCCATATTTGATGGGAACTTTTGATTTTCTTCCACCTTCAAATGATGTCAAGTTTATTTCGGTTGTCCCTTATCAGCCTAAGGTTGCGATATTTCAAGTAGCTTCTTTTCGAATGAGTTATTTTAATTATCTGTGGAATTCACCTTCCCCATCGGCTTCGATGAAAGGAGTAAGGCATCTTGGTATGGTTATTCCCCTATCTGCAACTGAGGTTGCATACAACATTGTTCAGGATACGTCGGCCAACTTTGATCTGGCTCCCCATCAAGATCTAGATCTTGTTTTCAATCCTATTTGTTCTCAAGAATCTCTTACTTCTCATGATCCTTTGGACTTGGTCTTACCCTTCGACGAGGTGATTTTAGAGGCAATGACTGGGTCAGATAGACCTTGGGATGATCTTCACCATAGATCTTACATTTTACCTGAGCTTAGGAGAGTGGAAGCAAGAGAGTTCACCACGACCATGAATGGAGATGCCACTTTTCATGTTAATCCTTTATCCATGCACATAATCTATGTTGAAGGAAACATGGTGAGTATAGCTGAGACAATTTGAATTGAAATCTCTAAAACCCATGGCGTCGTTGAAAACGTCTTCATCAAAGTGGATTGTTCCCCTAAGGAGATTTAGGTGTACACTTAATTATTTAAAGAGTTTCGTGATGTTTTTTCCTAGTATTATGAGGAAATGCCAAGCATTGACCCTCGTATATTTGAACACGAGATTAGGACTTATCCCAAGGCTAAGGCTATTCGACAGAAGATTCAACCAGAAAACCCTCGCAAGGCAGTGGCTATCAAGGCTGAGGTAGAGAAATTGATCAAGACTGGTTTCATCTACCTAGTTCAATTGACAGAATGGGTGTCAAACCCTGTTCCTGTCAATAAAAAAAAAAACTACAATTCATGTGTGCATGGACTTTCATGATTTGAATAAAGCTTGCCAGAAAGATAATTTTTCTACCCCATTCATTGATCATATTATCGTTGAATGTGTGGGTTGTAAATTTTTTTATTTTATGGATGGTTTTTCTAGGTACAACTAGATTCAAATCAAGCCCGAGGATCAACATAACACTGCTTTCATATGTCCTTGGGGTACGTTAGCATATAGAAAAATGCCTTTTGTCCTCAAAAATATTGGAGCTACTTTTCAATGGGCCATGTCGTTCGCCTTCCATGACCTCAAACATATAGTTGAGGTGTATCTTGATGATCTGGTATCACATTATTGTAATATATCTGATCATCCCACCCACCTATGACTTATTTTTGAGAGGTGTCGCTACTATTGGATTTGCGTAAATATGAACAAGTGTAGTTTTTTTGTAATATCGGGATGTTTGTTAGAATTTATCGTGTCCACTAAAGGGATCATGGTCAATCCTCTCAAGTTTGAGGTAATATTTCATTTTCCTCCCTCACACACAATTCCCTAGCTTCAGAGTCTACAGGGGAAAGCTAACTTCCTTCAGCGATTTGTCTCCAACTATGTCGATCTAACTAAAGGGTTTATGCATCTTTTGAAAAAAGGGGTCCCTTTCTTCTGGGATGAAGCAACTCAACGCTCTTTTGAAATGTTTAAAAGTACCATGAAATTTGCCCCTCGGTATGGTCTTGGTTCAAGAGGATGACACACTCTAGGAACACATTATCTACTACCTTAGTCGAGGCTTAGTTGAATCGGAAATCAACTACACTCACGTTGAGAAATTGGATTTGGCAGTTGTCCATGTTGTCCAAAGGTTCTATCAATATATTATACTTCGTAAGACCACCGTCGTAGTAGTCATTAATCATTTTCAATATGTGTTGACATGATGGGTCATCGATGGGAAGATTAGTCGATTGATATTCATTCTTCAAGAATTTGATTTGGACTTTGTTTTGACAAAGTCTAAAAAGTCTTTGGTCTTTGTTGAGTTAATTTTGGAACTTCTAATTGAGAGTGGAAATAATTTTCCCAAAGACTCATTGATCAATGAGGATCTCTTCCTTATTGCATCTTCTGACCCTTGGTATGGAGATATGCTTAGGTATCTTCATACCTTGAATTTCCCTTCCTCTGCTTCTCGTGATGAGCATTGACGGATACACCATCAAGCGTGAAATTATCTTATCATTGATGATACTTTGTATCGTCGAGGAGTTGGTTTTATTCTCCATTGTTGTATAACTCATGAGGAGGTAGAGCTTGTGTTGAATGACTACCACATTGGAGCATGTGGTGGTCACTTTTGTGGGTTAGAAACATCCCATAAAATGCTTCGTGTTGAATACTTTTGGCCCTCGTTAATCAAAGATTGTATAGATGTGGTTAAGAACTGTCACCCATGTCGGATCTTCTCTTGGAATATGTGGGCACACCCTGCTCCTATGTTTTATGTTATTGTTGTTGGTCCCTTCACTAAGTGGGGGATTGATTTCACTACATGCCATGTGACTTCTTATAGGGAGCATTGTTATATCATTGTGGCAATAGACTAGCTCACTAAGCGGGTCAAAGCCATGCCAACATTTAGTAATGATGGGGAAATGACGATGCTTTTCATTTTCAACTAGATTATCGCTAGGTTCAGTATATCGAAAGAGATTTTCACAGACCATGGCACTCACTTTTAAAATAAGATGATGATTGAATTAACATCAAAGCTTGGGTTTAATAAAGAACATTCGGCACCCTACTATCCACAAGTGAATCGTTAGGTGGAGGCTATCAATAAGTCTCTTAAGAATATTCTCCAACAGACAATCAATTCGTCAAAGTCGAATTGGCATTTGATTTTGTACTCAGAACTTTGGGCATATCGAACTTCCATCAAGACTGCTATAGGTTTCTCTCCTTTCCAACTCATTTACGATATTGAGGCAGTCTTTACCATAGAGTGCCATATTCCTTCTCTTAAGTTGGCAGTGGAATTAATGCTCGACACAACTTCACTTGAGGATCATCTCCTCTATATCGAGCAACTTGATGAACAACATCAAGATGCAGCCTTGGCTAACGAGGCTCAAAAACAACGTGTCAAGTGTCCGTATGATCAGTCGGTCTGCCCTAAAGTTTTCTATGAAGGTGATCTTGTCTTGGTCTATGATCAAGATAAATATCCCTTGGGGGCAGGAAAATTTAAACCCATGTGGTTCATACCATTTATTGTTAATAAAATTTTGGAAAAAGGCGCTTATCAATTGGTTGACTTCGAATGTAATTCTTTTCCTGAGCCCAGAAATGGGCTCTACCTTAAGAAGTATTATGCTTAGGTTGGTCACCTAAGTGTGCCTTCGTTTTGTTTTATGGACATGTAGTTTATTGTGTTTCTGCATTGTGGCAGATGTCAAGTGAATCTGAGGTTTATGTTGGGTTCATGGATGGTGCTAGCTGACACACTCAGAGGCTTTCTTCCACATCTTGGGTGATATTCATGCCCACTGGTCAGTTGGTATCTTCTGGAAGTGTTTTTCTAGGAGAATCAACCAATAACGTTGTCGAGTATAGCACTGTAATAGAATTACTATGTGACGCATTGTCACATGGTATTTCTCACCTCTTTGTTCACCTAGATGCTCAACCGATAGTGTCACAGTTAAATGGAGTGTACCATGTCCACAGTCCCACCCTTCACTGATGATTCCTTAGGGTACATCTCTTAGAATGTTATTTTTATTATATTACATATATTCATGTTCCTAGGAGATCTAATCAATTAACTAATGCATTAGTAAATCCTATAATAGATTGACATATTTCACGCACACAGATATAAAATCACACACATACATGCACATGTAAATGCATTTGTACAAACCATGTTTACTCCATAAGAAAAAAATATTTATATATATAATATGTCCAAAATAATGTCAAAGTACAAAATGCAGGCCATAGCCCTCAAAAGTCTCAATAATACATATGGGAGATACAAAAAAGGGTGCCCTTAGAACCCATAATGTCCAACACTACTCTAATCCCTAGGCCTATTGGCTCTTGTATAATGGACTACGGCGTTGGCTAGACACCGAAATAACTAGACCCATGCCCAGGGTACTCCCACTATGTGAGTCTACATGGATGGCAACAGATCCTCGATCTCTGTCATGGGCACACTACAAGTGAGGGATGTCATGTTATTCTCTACCCACCTCATGAATCTCTCAGCCTCTGATGATGGTGGCCTTACCTATGATACAAATCCTCCTAGCTAGATCTGCTCTCACAGATGGCGTTGAGTCCGAGGGAATTCTGTTTGCCTCACTAGTCCCACATCTGTACATAACAGATTTTAAGTTAGTATTGTGACATTACCAAAAATATGTTTTCTTTTCTTTAATAAAATTCAAAAATTCAAAAAATATGAGTAAAAACCTATATCACCACGTGTTTCACCAGGGGGCATAGGCATGTCTGGGTCGCTCAAGAAACTAACACCCACATATGGGTATCCCTCGATGGTGGGAATCTGGCGTTTCCACCAGTCAAAGAACGTGTCATCATAAGCCTCATGTACTCCTCCTCCTCTCTAGCATGGAATCAAAGTAGGCCATCTACACAGTGCTGGAAATGAGGCTATGTGTCCCTGTACACCCTCCCTCGAGCTCATCCCTTACACACTCTTTCAAATAAGAATGCACACAACACTGTCATGAATCCAAATTTTCTCCTATGTCTCAAATTGCACTCTATCAACTGAATTTTCATATAATTGAGCATAGTGGTGATCCAATCGAATATAACTGATTGTAGACATTGCACTATGCAATGCATCTGGGCTCGAGAAGCATGGTGTAGAGAAGCGGACCTTGGCATTCACCCAATCATGTAAAGTACCACCCTCAAAATCATATTTTCTATGTTTTGTATCGACACTTGAGACCCCACCTTATTTGTGTCGACTTCGCAATACATATCTATGTACTAGGCTATGTTATATGTGCCAATAGGGAATGTATCCAAGTTTACTAGTTCACCCCCTAGAGAGACTGGTCAAGAAGTAAAGGTCTTCAATGGTTGGTGTTAGTGATTTTCCCTCTATCATAAAGGCCTCTACATCTGGATTCTAATACTCTACCAGATGGTTTAGAAGTCATGGTTGAGCTCTCATAAGGGGAAAACTAAATTATCTCCACAATCTTCATTGTTTCAATGTTTCCACCACCCCTGGGTTGTCCTCGACCATTTGGTCAACCTATTCATGTTCTCTTTCCCTCCAATGCACATACATCCTGAGTCATGCCAACATTTTTGGAGTTAGTGCTTCTCTTTTTCCAATTTTTTGAGTATGTACACACCCTTTTTTGGTATCAATCATGTATGTACGCTTACTGAGAGTATCTCAACCTATGTACATACATGCGCTGACTGTGAAAAGCATGCATACACATACAATTGAGCTAAGTTTTGGAGCGTGCGCCCCCCAAATCCATCTAATACTTGAAATGAATGAATGAAATTGCAAGTAAAAGGAAAGATTACTTACCTGGCCCAAGAACAACTCGATTTCATCCACCGATGCTCTCCAAATGTTGATTTGAAGGAAGAGGGTTTTGGTTACTTTGGGGAATTTTCAAAGTGCAATGGTAAAAATGCCCCTTTTTACTTCTATTTATGGATTTTTGACCATGTGTTGACCCTAATTTCTTCTCTTTTTGTTGCTCGATGGATGTTATGATTCTTATTCATGATATTTTGGTCCTTTAAACTTCTTATTCCTTTGGATTTAGTATTGTTTTATTAATGGGTACTACTTTTACAATCTTGTGATGAAATCAGGATTTCGTCATTTGCATTTAGATAGGTTCTCACCATCTTGCATTTTGTATTCTATTGACAACTTCTGCTTTGCCATAGGGTCGACCCCACTGAAGTGAGACACAAAACCTTCTATGATGCTTTAGAAATGTCGTAATTAGGTGGTAGAGTCTTTCCCTCTATTGCATTTCGGCATCCATGTTGTGAATTTTCTATACGCTTGGGAGTCCTTTTAGTCTTGCCATGACTTTGTGTTGAAACCTCACTCTTCTTCTTCATATTTTTCTAGCCTATACCCAAGGGAATCCCTAAGAGCATGGTTTGTTGTCTTTCAAGCTCACTTAAGCTACGAAAGAGACATATAACAAGAATTATTTATCCTTTTCGGCCTCGTTCAAATTACTTAAGAAAAGGAGCCCCCCTGGAGTCTTCTTTAATCCCTTTTCAGAGTCTCTAAAATTGAAAATATTATCGAGAAATATTGTTTCCCTTCATGCTCGTAAAAATGAAATTTGAAGGCACATATGTCCGGAAATAGTTTACCCCTTTTTGGTCTGAATGGATACTTTTACGAGATAGGTACGCCCTAGGAGCTACGGTTCGCTAGGAGAGTATTCACAGGTGTAAGTTTAACCTTTTTTCAGGCCCGAGGGACTAAATTTGCAAAAAAGGGTCATTCTCCCTGGTTTTTCCTTATCACTATTTTGGGCCTTGGAGATTATCTATGAAAAAGGAAACCCCTCAGAGTATTATTTAATCCCTTTTCAGAATCCCTAAACAATAAATGATCATCGAGTGACCTTGTTCCTTTCACACTCGTTAATTGGTCCAGAAGGAATATCTATTTGGCATAATTTTAACGATTTTTTAAGCCAATATATTACCGAGGAAAAAGGTATGCCCCAGGAGACATGTATCATCGGGAGAGTTCTCCTAAGTTATGTTTTATACTTTTTCGGGGTGGGGGGACTAAATTACAAAAAAGGATGAGTGATTCCATAGTCAAGCTCTTTTCAGACTCCTTAGAATTGAAAATATAGCCGAGTGATCTTGTCTCCGTCACACTCATTAAAATGGTTTTGAAGAGAAGTCCTTTCAGTATAAGTTTAACCCTTTTTCGGATCGACTGGACTAAGTACGAAAAAGGAATACTCTGGCCCTAGTGACTATTATCCCCTAGCCTAGGGATAACTAAGGAGATTATGTCTCGAGGCCCATAGGTACTGGACATGGAGTATCGAGAGCCAAATCAACTTGAGAATGACCCTGGAGGGCCCATCCTTTCATTCTTCAATGCCTCCACTTTTTCAGCAGTAGCAGCATCCATCACATTAGCCTGGTCTTGCAGCAGAAATGGATCTTTCTCCATGAGGTAATGAGTCTGGGTATCATGGTATGTGTCACTCTGATCCTCAAAACCTTTTGGATAAGTGCATTTAATTTTTTTTTCTTCTAATGTGTGCTTGGACCTTATGCTTTTCCACTTGACCAAAAATGGGGGGAATGACAGGATACCCTAGTAAGCTAGTACCCATAGGGTTTGAGTTCCCACTAGGGGGATTCATGAAATTCCATCATCCACTCCCACCATACTTACCACTTTTCATCTTTCTCTCATTCATCCATCCCATTACATTGGTTTAGGCATCGGGTTGGCCAAATATCTAAGGGTTGTACCTTACCTTGTGGGAATAAGGGGCTAAAGGCCCAGAGGGTAAAAGTAGCTGGAAAGAGACAAAAGCCAAAAAAATGAAACCTTGAGATGCTTCGCCCAGGGATCCTCGAGAAAGAATAAAAATATTCTCAGCAAGAAACAGAGGGACCCATAAAAAATAATAAATCAAGACCTAGTTGGAGGATAGGGGGTCTCATCACGAGCCATCCTATTAGGTCCATGGACATGTAGCGTTATGACACTACTAAAAGTTGGTCATCACTCCAAGGTAGTGAATCTTGGTGGCATAGCCAAGATAAAGGGGGTCTCATCACGAGCCAACCTTCTCATTTTTGTGAAATACTTGTGGGTAACATTGCCACCACTGGTCACCACACCAGGGCAGTATCCCCTAACTAGCCTCTTGAAAGAAAAAGAAATAAGAATAAAAGATAAAAGGCATGAATGAGCTTGGAAACATTTGCATCCATGACAAGGTGCATCTCACCCTCTTCAGAGGCACCCACAGGTAAGCTATACATTTCCCTGCTATCACTGCACCCATTGCCCAGACATCCCTTACCACCTCATCCACTCACGTGGCCTGGATTTCAATTCTCTTGGGAACATCCCACATCCGATGAGCATTACCCCAATAGGATGTCCTAGCATCCCCTCCAAAGTTGGCTTTCATATTAGCATAACGTCTTTGAGCACTTGTTCGGGTAAAGGAGGTTTCATGCACATGTTTAAATAACTTGATGATTAGATGTGATTGACATTGTTATGATCCCTATAACTTATGAGCCCATGGAGGGAATATTTGTTGATGTTGCAGGTCCACACTCGATGGACAAGTAAATATGGGGAGATGATTAGTTCAGACCTCCACAGGGCTAAAATCCCACCTGATGGATGTTGAGACCCCAGCCAGAGGAAGAGACGGATCAATGGATTACATCAGAGAGAGAGGATGGTGTTTCACCAGGAGTAGCTTGGCAGGCCTAGACCCAAGGGGGTTGTGCCCTTTCCACCATGATGTAGGCCTTGGAAGGCCCATGATGTCACCCAGGTCACCCATGATGTCACCCAGCGTTTTGGATGTTTTTGAGGCAGTTGTGTGCCAAGTGGCATGTGTGGCAGGTTCCTGAGGCACAAGGAGGCCTAACGTTTTATCCAAGAGGTAAATGTTGCCCAAAAAGGGCCTAACGTCACCCTAAAGGGGCATGAAGTCACCTTTACAGCTTATTTGCATGTTTAATTATGACATTTAATGTAAAAACTGGTCTTTGTAATTGTATAAATAAGGGGAAAATCACTCTTATTATTCATCATCTTTCACTCACACAAGTGAGGTCTGAAATTTTCTCCCTCCTTAGGGTTTATTGGCTAAAATTTTAGGTGTGCTTCTTGGAGGAGGCTTAATTTGGTGTTTCTTGGCATTTTCTTGGTGGAATATCTTCAACTAGGCTTATTGCTAGATCATTCTTGGTGGATGTCAGTGAATTTCTGCAATCCTTATTTTCTTTGAATGGTTATGGTACATTTACTTTGCATTTATTCCAAGATTAGAAATTGTTAGTTTAAAATCCTAGGAGCATAAGCACATGTTATTGTCCTTGTATTAACAATTTTTCACCTACTAGATTGTGATAGAAACCCTACCTTTGAAGCACTATACTAGAGCCCTGCCATTGCAACACTCTAGTGTCATTTTCTTCATCAAGCCATTAATTGTTTCAAGCTTGAGCTGAAGATGAAGGAAAACTTCTAGGGCCTAGGGTTACCTACTTCCTAGTAGTCATTTTCCTTCTAGGGCTTGTTGATTGAGGTCTTGGATTACGAACACCTTAATCTTCATCCTTCTTGGTCCTTAGCTCTTACATTATCATTCGTTTCCTTCAATTTTTTCTACTACAAGTGACTCCATTGGCCCTAAAAGGAATTGATTTAGACCTTAAATTCGTTTGATTGATGAAACCAACCTTCAAATCTTTTACCTCGAGCAACCTACTAACATTTTCTAACCCTAAAATAGCTTAACCTACTAACAATATTGTTGTTGTTACTAAATCAAGCTACAACCATTAATTGCAGCATTAAAAACTTCTAAAAGCAATTGAAAAGGTTGATTTATACATTGTCTTGTCTGCTTCTAACAAATGCTAGTATTATGATTTCAATGGTTAATGATTCTTATTCATTTTGAAGTTATTGCAAGGCATTTAATGTGAAGTATTGCCTTATAAATATTGTTGTTATAATTTTTTGTTTACTTCATTATTATCAGCCAAATTCTTTTATTGAGAAAGTCTATGATTTTATGAAGTGCTAACCAGCAAGTGTACTTGCAAATATATATAGTTTCTTGTTGCTTTGTTCCAGGCAGGTACACTTTGACATATTATATTTTCATTGGTTATAAACCAGACTTTCTGATCAGTGGTGACTTGTGAGAGGGGATCTTTATCTATCCACTTTGACTTTTCCTTCTCAAACCCCTAGGTCACCGGGGATGTCTCCCCTGGGCCTACCACCCTAAATAGAAAGAGATAGGATAGTCTCCAGTTACGCTAATTTTCTCTCCTTTAACCTCTTCTTATATCAAAGTACAAATTGCATGATAATAGTGACTAGAAGAGTTCTCCTTGGTATGATTTTAGTCTTTTTCAAGCCCTGGAGACTAACCTTATGAAAAATATCACTCTGGAGTCTTCGTTTAGTGTTTTTCAGACTCTCTAAAAGTGAAAAACCACCGATCTTACCTTCTCTGGGCTCATAAAACTTTACATGGAAGGAGTCTCGTTGTGTCCTGCCGTAATTTCATCACGGGTTTGATCCGGGATCTTTTCATCAGGTGACTTATTAAAGAACCGTATTAAATGAGCATAAACTAAAGTACACCATAAACAAGGAAATTCTCAAAAGGAAAGAGACATAAGAATGAAATATGAACACAAAGAACTTGATAACAGAGTTCATCCCTGGTGGACTACGTCTCCAAGTCCTCCTCTCAAATGGGTAGGTCTTTTTATTAACTCCACAAAAGAATTGGGAAAAATACATAAGTATACCTCATTATGGAGTTAATCTACAGAATCTTTGTTGAGATCAGAAAACTAACACCACCACTACATTCGTTGTGTCGTTTTACCTAAAAATGACTATCTCCATGCCTCGATCCGAGTCAGACACATTTTTCCCAAGAGGCACCCTTGCATCGATTTGCGTGCCACTGCTCCTACAATAAATGATGAAGAAATCTCGAAAAGTGTGCCCCAATCCATACACAATTTGTACGGGTGCACTCAGACTTCTCTCTCGTGCTCTGTGTTCTCTGTCTTGAATGCACTACTTGAAACCCCTTCGTATACAAATTTTAGGTGGTTATGTAATATGTAAGGTTGTTGATGCATTGGTGGGCAGAGCTAAATTTAGAAATTGGTTAGGTGGAGGTCCCGAGGTCGAATCCCATGGGCCTCCCCTTTTATACATATGGTTATAACGAAAATGGCACGCTCTACTAAATATAGCAGGTGATTGCTAAAATGACGGGCAATTGGCAGAATATGCTAAATATAGTGGTGGATAGTTGGATAATCCCCTAGTCTAGCAGAATCAGTGGTCGTATGGGAAAAACATGTAATCAGGGGCTGGGTCGAAGGCCTCGCCCCTTTCCTTTGGTGCCCATATAAAGTTTCAAACTTAAATATAATTTTGTTCCATAGTATAAACAAGGAATAGGTATTGGTATAATGTTTGGCGCATATTTGTGAAGCCTTTGGGCTAGAGAGGTCATGAGTTCAACTCCAGCGGAATGATAAAACTTTTTCACATACCAACCATTGGAGGGGTACCACGTGGTAGCCCATGACTAGGCCACGTAGCACCATATAAGTTTCTCATGGAACTGACACTTGTCACAATCCATTTTTCCCACGTGTATGCCATCTTTGCCACATCATACCATGCCAACTCAGATGTATGGATGTGCCACCTGTCACCCTTGCAGTGGTGCCACGTGTCATCTTGACTTTTTTACTTTTTACCAAGTTTGACTTGAACTTTGAACGCTTATAACTTTTGATCTGTAACTCTGTTTGACAATCTGTTTGCACCATTAAAAAGCTTGCAACGTGATATTCACGATCATGCCCTTTTAAATGAGTTTTGAGAAATTTGAATTTTTTCCCTTTTGTTGTCTTCTAAATCCATTATGAGCCTTCTGATTTTCTTATGTGTGTTATGAGTTGTTCTTAGCCTTCTCTGGATCCTTTTTGGATCATGCCTTCCCACTGAGAGATTTTTGGACCACCAAAAGCTTTCATTAATCAATTGGTAAGTGAGGGAAGAGTCCCCCCACTTTGTCCTTCCACTTTTCCTTGCTTGGATGTGTGTCCTTTAAGCCTACATGAAGATAATCAACATCACCCCTACGTGAAGTCCTCATCCTTCTATCCAGGATGATATCTTCATGTAACTCATCCAAGTACTCAGGTGCAAAATCATCAACTGAAGGTATTGAAACTTCCTCATCTTGATCCATGATCATGGGAGGCTAAAAAAGTTTCAAGTTATCTACGTTCACAGTGGAGTAAATATGCATATAAGATGGAATATCTAAACGAAACCCATTAGTGTATCTTTTCTCCAAAATAGTGAAGGGTCCATATCGGATGGACTTGATTTTATTGCCTTCACCCTTCAATCGTTCCTTACTGATTTGAAGCCATACCTAGTCTCCAACCTAGAACTGATGATCAACCATGTGTTTGTCATGCTGAGATTTATACTGTGCTTGACTCTTCTCCAACTGTTCCCTGACTGCCAAGTGCATCTGCTGAATCCTCTAGATGAATTTGTAGGCTCTATCCTCTGTTCGTTCTTCATTCACATCGGCATCTTTCCCATACATCAAGTCCAAAGGAACCTTTGGTAGGTACCCAAAACATGTCTCAAAAGGTGAACTCTGAGTGGTTAAATGTAAAGCTGCTCGGTTATAAGCATGTTGTACATAGGGTATTTGTTCATCACATAACTTAGGATGCTTGCTGCAGTAGCCTCTAATAAAAAGTACCATTGTTCTATTTACCACCTCTGTCTGTCTGTCGGTCTGTGGATGAAAATCAATGCTCCTTTTCAATTTGGTGTCCATCATTCTCCAAAATCTAATCCATAAATCCCCAAGGAATCGAGTATCTCGATCTGAGAAAATGGACGTGGGTAACCCAAAGTGAACCCAAACATACTAAAAATATATATTAGCAGTCTTCTCAGCAGTGATCTGCTTTTTACATGGCATCATGATACACATCTTGTTTAACCTATCCACTACAACATACAAATAATCATGACCCCCTCTGGTCATTGGTAAACCCCCTACAAAATCCATGGAAATAATTTCCCATGGATGGGATGGAACATGAAGTGGTGAGTATAGCCACAATTTTCTATTAGTGGGCTTACAAGTAGAACACATCACACACCCCTATACATATTTAGTTACAATTTCTTTCATTTGAGGCCAATAACAAAACCTCTGCAAATGACCCATAGTTTTTTCTACCCCAAAATGCCCAGATACAAGAGAAGTATGAGCTTCTCGTATCACATGGACTTATTCACTTGTAGGAATACATAGCTTCCCAAGATGATAGAGTAATTTTCCCTACAGACAATAGTTCTCTACCTGTGCACCATGGGTTAGCTTCTCATATACTTCTTTAAAGTCTTCATCGACGACATATTTCTCTACATAGTTATCATGAGATAAAGAAGTATTCTTCAAAATAATAGAAGTAGCAATAGGAGGTCTAGAAAGCATATCGGTTACCTTGTTACTTTTACCCTTCTTGTACTTGATTACCAAATGAAATTGTTGTAGAAAACCCATTCATCTGTAGTGTTGAGATTATTGTAGATTCGTCTATGTCTGGAGATATCATAAGGGCTGGTGATCTGTATGTATAATTGTTTCCTTTCCTAACAAGTAATGCTTCCATTTCTTTACGTTTTGAACTAACGCATACAACTCTTTATCATATGTAGGATAGTTAACAATAGCTTGGTTAAAAGTCTTAGAGTGGTAACAGATAGGCTTATGATATTGCATCAATACTGCACCCATGGTGTATCCACTAGCATCTGTCTTGATCTCGAATGGTTGTTGAAGTTTAGGCAGTGCTAATACTGGTGTGGTACTGATCTTCTCCTTGAAAATATTGAAATTTTTTTGTTTCTTTCCTTCCAACTAAAAAGTGTTCTTCACACTAGTTAAGGCATGCAAAGGACCTACTCTAAAGGAGAAGTTGGGAATGGATCTTGTTGTGGGGTATTCTACCCTACGAACTAATAAGCTAGGGCTTAAAACTTATACGCAGATCATGACCCTTAAGATTTAACTTTTAACCTTCTACCCAAAATCTCAACCCCTTTTCTCAGGAAAACACGGGAAGAATAACCAACCTTTTTCCGACGGTTGAAGTAGATCCTCCGTTGAGTTATTATCTCCTTGCTGCTGCTACTCCTTCCACAAAGCTTCCTGCAATCAAGACAAACTGTGCATGCATGCTACTAATCTACTAGGGGGTTAGAGATAAAACATAAATCAAATAACATAGATGAGACTCATGTATTCGGGACGGGAAAAGTATCTTTTTCATTAATCTCAATATGAACCAACTTACAATGATTTCTGAGATCGGCCATCGTTCCACGATCCTAATCCTGGGCTCTTCCTCTTCTTTTTGTCCTCCAACTACTGCTGCATGTATTTCTCCTAAAGCTTGAGGCAAGGCTAAAGGGTTGGGACAAAACTGGCTTGGCAATTTGGAAGAGTTTCTTTACTATGATTTTTCCTCCTTTGAATAGTACCCCTACCCCTCCTTTTATAGGCTAGAAGGAGCTAGGGTTATTGGCGAACTCTCGGCCATGCATGGCTCGGCGTTCCAGTTAACTGACAAAAAGCCTTGTGTCCCGGCATAAACTTTCCTGATTTTTTGCTTTGTTAGGTACCCGCGGGCTGTTTTGGGTTAGCCTGCGGATACCCGCGTGCAGTATAAGGAAAACAAGCGGATGCCCATGCACAGGGAGAATTTAGGGCGCAGGTTGCTTGTTTTGAGTGGTTTTTTGAGGAATTGCTCAGCATGGCTTTGGCTAGGAAGAGGCATGAGTAGGCCTGATGCCAGGTAAGCAAGTATAGTGCAATTTAGGGTTATAACAGATGCCCCCTAATGTGTGAGGTCAGAAGAGCATCTGATGGCCGAAATACATTACCAATTCTTTACCAATATGTATCGATATGCTGAATAAGTGAGCCCAGGAATCAGGAATCGGGAAGTGCCGTCTGCAAAAAAAAAAATATCAAATGTCTCACCGAGGCGGGCATACCCATGCTCAGGATAAAATAGAACGCATGGCTACCAATCAAATACACTGTAGATCCATGTCAAATAACTATAAAGAGTAGCTGCGAACAATACACAGCGGAGCTACATCTCAAAATCAGAAAGATATACATAGGAAGTATCTATCTCTCAGAAGCTGTCTTGGCCTGATGGATGTACTTCAGCGCTCGAGCAACAACTTCAAAATATTCTAACTCGGGTAAGAGTGTAATATGAGTGTACGACTGCACTACCCAGAGGTCTTCGACGGCTCGTCGGTGACGGACTTGATAACTTTGATGATCAGACTGAAGGCTTCAGTGATTTCGAACAAAGACTTGATTGGACGTTCAGGATGGCCAGGTATGCGGACAAGAGATATAATGCAGAGTGGCCGACTCAGGTTAAGTAACAAACTTCCCTTGGACAATAGCACGACAATTGATAAGGCTCAGACAGCATATCTGTTAATCATAAGTCTACGAAGCAAGAGGCAACGCAAACTCTCCATATGTTTGGAAGAGTAACCAAACGGTGGAGGACACAACTCTGTAACGAGCAAAGCTTCCTAAGGTCGTACTACATCCCAAAGTCTGATGAATCAAACGGACAGATGTGCTTTATCCAAGGGTGACTCATAATGCTGCCAACGAAGAAAATACTTTTCCCATCCTCTTTTTGGGGTATATTTGATTTTTTTGTTCTTTTTTGGATTTTTGAAAAAGAATAACAGAATATTACGTTACAAGGGAGGAACGAGGATCACAAACATACAAGTTCAAGGCGTAAGGACAAGACTGATGTTCTAGGAAATGATAATTGGGAAAATCCTCCAGTGGCCAAAGGTGTTAAAACGAAGACGCAAACTGTTACTAGGGTGACGGGTAAAGGATGCAGATGTGGTTGATAGAACACACAATGGTAACGTCCTTCGATGTAAGTTTAACGAGCCCAAAGAAGGGAAGCTCGGTGATTTTTCATGTTTAGAGAGTCTGAAAAAGCATAAAAGGAAACTCCATTGGGGTA
>ML776724.1:1462457-1481207 GCA_009831015.1 Picea engelmannii
TAGGGGGTTAGAGATAAAACATAAATCAAATAACATAGATGAGACTCATGTATTCGGGACGGGAAAAGTATCTTTTTCATTAATCTCAATATGAACCAACTTACAATGATTTCTGAGATCGGCCACCGTTCCACGATCCTAATGGGCTCTTCCTCTTCTTTCTGTCCTCCAACTGCTGCTGCATGTATTTCTCCTAAAGCTTGAGGCAAGGCTAAAGGGTTGGGACAGAACTGGCTTGGCAATTTGGCAGAGTTTCTTTACTATGATTTTTCCTCCTTTGAATAGTACCCCTACCCCTCCTTTTATAGGCTAGAAGGAGCTAGGGTTATTGGCGAACTCTCGGCCATGCATGGCTCGGCGTTCCAGTTAACTGACAAAAAGCCTTGTGTCCCGACGGAAACTTTCCTGATTTTTTGCTTTGTTAGGTACCCGCGGGCTATTTTGGGTTAGCCTGCGGATACCCGCGTGCAGTATAAGGACAGCAAGTGGATGCCCGCGCCCAGGGAGAAGTTAGGGTGCGGGTTTCTTGTTTTGAGTGGTTTTTTGAGGAATTGCTCAGCATGGCTTTGGCTAGGAAGAGGCATGAGTAGGCCTGATGCCAGGTAAGCAAGTATAGTGCAATTTAGGGTTATAACAGATCTCCTCCAATACTGAATTGCACCTAAGAAGCTTTGAATCTCGATCACACTTTTTGGCTGAGGCCAATTTACAATTACATCTATTTTGGAAGGATCAATCTTCAATTGTCCTCCTCGCACAATATGACCTAAGTATACAAGTGCAGTCTTGCCAAATTCAGATTTTGACATTTTCACATACAACTTTTCCCTTTGCAAAGTATCCAATACTTTCTTTACATTCCTTACATGTTCATCCCAAGTCGCACTAAAAACAAGAATGCCTTCTAAATATACAATCACAAAGTCATCCAGGAAAGGGCTGAATACATCATTAATCACATGCATAAAAGTTGTTGGAGCATTACAAATCCCAAATGACATAACTAACCACTCAAATAATCCTTGTTTGGTTTTAAAGGTAGTTTTCCATGCATCCTGTTTTGTGACCCTGATTTGATGATATCCACTGCGCAAATCCAACTTAGTGAAATAAACAACATTCTTCAACTGATCAAGTAAATCATCTATGCGAGGAAGAGGGTATCGATTTTTCACCATGATTTTATTCAAATCCCGGTAATCGACACACATTCGCCATGTGCCATATTTCTTTGGCACCATCACAATTGAACAACCACAAGGAGATGAACTAGGCTTGATGACCCCTTGATCCAATAAGACATGTACCTTCTTCTTGAGCTTTGTCATCTCCACAACTGACATCCTATACATGCCCACATTAGGAAGAGGAGAATCTTGTTGAAGATGTATCTCATGTTGGATTTCCCTCTTAGGAGGTAATCCATTTGGTTCCTGAAAAATATCATCATACTTTGAAACAATATCAATTAATTCCTTTTTATGATATGGATCACACCCTTGAAAACTCTTGGATGTCCCGGCATCTTTCTCTTTGATGACCATGAGTACATATCTCTTATTAGTGGTTATGAGTCTTTTCATTTTCCCTTCACTAACAAGTGTCGTATTTACCCTCATGTTGTGAGACCTAACAATATATTCCACTCCCCATTTAGTAATGTGGTATTTGTTCTCATGACGAAAGAAGACGGCTTTTCTATCATAAATATAAGGACTCCCCAACACTATTCCACATATATCAAGTGGTACAACATCCAAATCCACGTCATCAATCCGCTTTGAAGAAATATCAAATATGACCCTACATTGTTTGGTGACATTAAGTTTTTCTTCATCACATACCCAACCAAGAGGGTAAGGCTTTGGATGTGGTTTCATTACAAGACCCATATTTTTGACAAGTGCTTTAGATATTAAGTTTACTTGGGAACTCGGATCAAATAATGTATCTATCTTAGTATGTTTAGATACAACTTGTATATGAAATAACTCATTCCTCTTTCGTTCATCAACATGATATTCATCACTGGAACTTGAACTAGCATGAAGAGAATATTTACCTTGTACTCAAGTCGTTGTGATCTTTCCTTCATCTCTTGATTCGGAACCAAGATATTGTTGCATTGTATAAATGGTCTTTGTCTTCCCCTTTCCATCGAATTGTTTCGGTTTCTTTTCTGAATGTAGTTTCCAACAATGTTCTTCATCATGACCACTCTTCTTGAAATGAGTGCAAGATGGGTTTCCTCCTTCTCTCGTCATTGTATAGGTCTTCTTGTCCTTCATTTTGAACTTCTTGAAAGTCTTGTGTGGGAAATTGGAAGGTTTCTTCGTGGGATATTCTTGAACATATTTCCCCCTATTCTCAAGGTGAGTGGCTTACACACAAACCTCGTCAAGACTATTGGGGTTAAACAAGAGAAAAGTATGATGAATACAATTATGAAGCGCGCCAATATACTTCATTAAAGTTTCATAAGAATCCAAAGGAATATTCAATGCTAGAGCTTTCTTCCTAAATTCTTCTGTGAAAATTTGTACAGTCTGACCTTTACTCTGCCTTAAAGTTTTCCATTCCATCATTGCTTTATGTAAATACCCTAATGAATAGAATTGCTTCCTTATCTTTGTTTTAAATTTCGACCATGAGGAAAGAATATTACCACACTCACTTTTGTCATGTAGCTTGCTCTCCCACCATACGAGAGTGGTTCCTTCCAACCGAAGAGAAGCCAGTTTCACTTTAACTTCCTCTTCGTCAATATGTTGAACACGACAATATACTTCAACCTGTCGGATCCAATTGTCTAACTTTTTAGGATTAGCATCTCCATTAAAAATAGGTAAATAAAACTTTACATCAAGCTTTAATAATGGTTTCTTAAAAGAGGCTTTATGGTTAGAATGTTGATAATGATGAGAATGCTTAGAGGAAGATGAACTAGAACTTGAAGGAAAAGATGGAGGCTCAGGAGGATCTCCTCCAGCCCCTTGATTTATCGAAGCATCATCATCTGCATGTGCTTCCTTTTTCTTCCCTTTCTTATTCATCCTCTTCTCGTAATTTCCATACATTCGTTCGACCATTTTTGACATGCGATAAAAGACCATGTGAAATTTTTTCTCATGTTCATCACACTTGTCCTCTTCTGCGATCTTCTTCCTTCAGAATGTATGACCAACTTCGGGATTGAAAGTCTTAAGAGTTCCTTCACCCTGCTTATGCTTGGCCCTATTAATCATTCATACTCAACAATTCAAGTCAAAGATGACAGCCTTGATACCATCATGAGTCAGGATCTTTTCGTTAGGTGACTTATTAAAGAACTGTATTAAATGAGCATAAACTAAAGTACACCATAAAGAAGGAAAATCTCAAAAGGAAAGAGACATAAGCATGCAATATGAACACAAAGAACTTGATAACGGAGTTCGTCCCTGGTGGACTACGTCTCCGGGTCCTACTCTCAAATGGGTAGGAATTTTTATTAACTCCCCAAAAGAATTGGGCAAAATATATAAGTATACCTCATTCTAGAGTTAAGATACAGAATCTTTGCTCATATCAGAAAATTAACACCACCACAGCGTTCGCGGCATTGTTTTACCTTAAAATGATTATCTCCACACCTCGATCCAAGTCAGACATTTTTTGGCCCAAGAGGCACCCTTGCCTCGGTTTGTGTGCCACTGCTCCTGCAATAAATGATGAATAAATATCGAAACCCCAGTCCATACATAATCCATACGGGCGTGCTCAGACTCCTCTCTCATGCTATGTGTTCTATGTCCCAAATGCACTGCCCGAAACCCCTTCTTATACAAATTTTAGGTGGTGATGTAATAAGCAAGGTTGTTGGGGAATTGGTGGGCGAAGATAAATTTAGAACTTGGTTAGGTGGAGGTCTTGGGGTCGAATCCCATGGGCCTCCCATTTTATACATATGGTTATAACGAAAATGGTGCGCTCTGCTAAATATAGCAGGCGGTTGCTAAAACAACGGGCAATTGGAGGAATATGCTAAATATAGTGGCAGATAGTTGGATAAGCCCCTAGGTTGGCAGAATCAATGGTCGTATGGGCTAAACATATAATCAGGGGTTGAGCCGAAGGCCTAGTCCCTTTCCTTTGGCGCCCATATAAAGTTTCAAACTTAAATATAATTATGTTCGATAGTATAAACAAGGAATGGGTATTGGTATAATGGTTGGTACGGATTTGTGAGGCCTTTGGGATAGAAAGGTCATGAGTTTGACTCTAGTGGAGTCACAAAACTTTTTCACATACCAACCATTGGAGGGGTGCCACGTGGCAGCACATGACTGGGCCATGTGGCACCATATAATTTGCTCATGGAACTGACAC
Organism: Picea engelmannii; assembly: GCA_009831015.1. Lineage (NCBI taxonomy): Eukaryota > Viridiplantae > Streptophyta > Pinopsida > Pinales > Pinaceae > Picea > Picea engelmannii. The sequence continues at coordinate 1,466,826 of ML776724.1, forward strand.
TTGTCACAGTCTGATTTTCCCACATGTATACCATTCTTTCCACATCATCCCATGCCAACTCAGTTGTACGGACGTGCCACATGCCACCTTGAATTTTTGACTTTTGACCAAGTTTGACCTGAACTTTGACCACTTATAAATTTTGATCTGTAACTCCATTTGACGAGCCATTTGCACCGTTAGAAATCTTGTGATGTGCTCTTCACGGTCATGCCCTTTTAACTGATTTTTGGGAACTTTTAATTTTTTCCCTTTTGTTGTTTGTTGAAGCCATTCTGAGCGTTATGATTTGCTTTTGTGTGTTCTAAGTTGTTCTTAGCCTTCTATAGATCCTTTTTGGATCAATGTCTCATCCTTGCATATTTGGCCTAATGTCAGCTTCATGTTTCTATTAATGAACCTTTAGAACATTCCCTAGGTGCAAGCCTTGTAGCATTTTTTTCCTTGTGGTCTGACACCTTGACCCATGGAGGAATTTTCCCAAGTGTCCTTATCCTACACATGTCTCCCTTCATTGAGCATCAGTATGTTCCATGCACTTGGAACCAGTTTGCTTTCCCATGACACTCATTCCTCCTTTGTAACATAGCATTCTTTTATTCTTTTTCAAGCTCGTTAAATATGTGAAAAAGAAAAAAAAATCAAATATTCCAAAAAGAGGGGATGGGGAAACATTCTCTTTTTGGCAGAAATCTAGTCACCCTTAGATAGAGAACATCCTTTTGTTTGTTCTGCAAGCATTGGGATCTAGTATGGCCTTAGGAAGTTGTTCTCGTTACATAGAGTTGTGTCCTCCTCCATTTGGTTACTTTTCCAAACACATGGAGAGTTTGTGGTGCCTCATGTGCCACAAACTTATGTCAATAACATGTTGCCTGGGTATTTTCATCTATTGTTCTCTTGTCCAAGGGGAAATATTACAACCTGAGTCAACCATTTTGCGATAATTCTCTTGACCTTCATGAGTCATCCATCCCGAGAGTCTTGTCAAGTTCACATCCAGAATCAATGATTTTTTTTGCATCATGTTCAAAGGTCCTCCAGTCTTTTCACGACAGCATGTCGAAGACATCATAGTAGTGATTCTTATTCTCCTATTATACTCCTACCTAAGTTTTTAATATCTTGAAGCTATTGCTCAAGTTATGAAGCTATCATCTCCATCCACATGCATTATTTCCTCCTGAAGATTCATACAACTTTGTATATCTTCCAATGATTTTGAGATGTAGATTCGTTGTGTATTATGCATGGCTACACTTTATATTCACATACACATTGGTCATGTAGCCATGATTACTATATATATGACATGGATCTGCAGTGTACTTGATTCACAACCATGTTTAGTTTGTCCCGAGCATGGGAATGACCTCGTTGGTGATTATTTATATATTATTGTAGATGACGCTCTCACATATACCCACTTGGGTTACTTGAATCCATTTCTTTCCAACTTTATTAAATTTTTTATAATGTATTTCATCGATTAGTTTCTCTTCTAACCTAACACATTAGGGGGCATCTATTATAACTCAAAATGTCACTACCCTATATCTTTGATGTTGGCCTACTCATTCATACATATGTTGACCCTTTTTGATGGAGTTATTCTAAAAAAACAAGTTTTTGTATGGTATACATGCCTAGTTGCATAGGAATAGCACCTACATACTCTAGTTGCATGCCTAACAACCTACATACATACGCTAGTTGCATAATTAAAAGCTCACGTGTACTCTGAAAAGTTGCAAAAAAATATAAAATTCATGCTTTCTGGTGGAGTTTATGGAGTATCTTAGGTTTTTCAACCATCTTACCCCATGTATCCCTTATGACAATGAATTAACCACCATTTTCTCATATTAAAAGGGCCCTAGGGAGTTCATTTGGATATATCAAACAAGATTCAAGAGAACTCTGCCAAATTTTGCTCCCTTGTATTCCAAGCCTTCTACATTCTGCTCTGAGTTTCTCCTCAACATTCCCTTCCATCCATCATCCTTATACCATCCATCCTTTTCCATTATATTGGCATGTTGGTGGTGAGGATAGTATTGGGAATAGTGCACTTACAAACAAAGTAGAGGAAACCAAGCGAGGTTCGTGGAGTGGTGCCACCAAAATTCAGGTTGTAACTACCATTTTTGTTATTAATAAAAGAGAAAACTTATTGTCCCATATCTTTATGTCTATGTGTTTGTGTTTATGAATTTCTTCATGAATAACTAACCCTTTATATGATCTTTATAATTAAGCATATGTTGTCATAGTTTGTTCTGTAACATTGTTTCAGACCAGCTTTGGGAGGAGGCCCACAATATTGGAACATAAGGCAATCAGAAGGGATCGACAACAGCCGTAAGGACTTAAGGTACACATTTATATCTTCTCTCTCTTCCCTTAATTATCATAAGGTTGTGTTTTGTTTGGGTAGATTAGAATCCTTTCTATCTTTTTAGGTGTTAAGGCTCTACCTAGTCGCTAGACCCAAATTAGGGGGATTTTCCCCATAAAATTCACATTGTTATTTCCTTGTGATCGGGGAGCCAAGTCCCAAGTTTGATTCTTTGAAAAAGAATCAATTTTTGTTTTAGTGGCCTGCTCCAATTTAGGTCATCCTTCAACATCTAATTAGGTAACAAGGTTTGAGGTTTCAAGAACATGAGTCATCAAGGCAACGCTGGCATGTTGCTTATGACTTTGAGGTTGATGCTCACAGGAGGCATCTTCAACATCAAATCCAATAGCTTCAATTGTCTTGGAAGCCATCATGGTAGAAAAGAAATAGATGAACCATGGCTCACTTCACTAAGTCTATCAGAAGTTAGAGGATATTTAGTCGATGGACCAGTTGAAACAGAAGACGACAAACTAGTCAAATCAGAGGTCGACGGTTTAGTCGGAACTAGGAGAAAGTTCAAATGTACAGTCGAAGGACTGAAGAAAGGAACATGAGCACCAGTTACAGAGACAACATCAAAGGGATCATCCTATAGCAATCCAGAATATGCATTCAACAACTTAATTCCAGAAGACTTCTCATCAATCCCAACATTATTTATGATAATCATTTGTCGTTTGATATGATTAAACATTCGATAAGCTTTCGACTCTTCAGAGTATCCCATCATGATGCAATCATGAACCTTTGCATACAACTTATTTCTACAATCATTTGGAATGTGATCCTAGGAAACACAACCAAACACATGGAGGTGGTCAATTGAAGGCTTCTTCCCATACCATTGTTAGACTAGAGTCATGGAAGCAATAGCTCGAGAAGAGATGAGATTGAGTAGATAATTTCCACAGTACAACGCTTCAACCTAGAATTGAGGAGGCATTTCTTTAGCCTGTAAAATCCATCTAGCCATTTCAACTAATGTCTAATTCTTATGTTCTACAACTCCATTTTGTTGAGGTGCATGAGGAACTGACCATTGTCATTCAATACCAAATTGAAGTAGTTATTATTCAAAGGGTCGATTGACATACTCACCACCATTTTCTGATCTCAAGCATTTGATGGATCAACCACATTTCTTTTCAGTAAAGGCCTGAAACTCCTTGAACTTTTCAATGACAAGGTTCTTATTCTTTAGGAAAAATACCCATGTGAAACAAGAGAAATCATCAGTGAAAGTCAAAATGTACCTTGCACCTACTAGTGAAGGTAGATTGATGCAATAGACATCATCATGAATCAATTCCAGTAGGTTATGTGCTCGCCATGCTTTTCTAGAGCCAAACGGTTTCTGATAACGCTTCCCAACCACACGTTTCTGATAACGCTTCCCAACCACACATCCCTTGTAGATTCCTTTTGGTGGAAACACCTTCGGCAAACCAACAACCATGTTCTGAGTTGTCAGTGCCTGGATACTTAAAAAATTTATAGGTTTGAGTCGTTCATGCTAAATTCGAATTCTCTTATCATTGTGAGAAAAAAGTGTAGTTGGTTCAGATTCAGGTCAAGTCGAATCACCGAATTTGTACAAACTGTCTAAAATCCCATCATCAACAATTGATTTTCATTTCTTCAAATAATGAAAAATAGAACCGATATGCTCAAAAATACACAATATTACTTGTCTGTGTCAACTGAGAAACATAAAACAGATTGGCACTAAGATTTGACACATGATGGATGTCTACAATCTTCCCATTCTAACAAGCTACATCACCCTAACTAGCAACATTGAGAGAAAAATCATCAATGAAATAGATTTTACTCTCCTCATATTTATTCAAGCTTGTGAATAAAGTGGCATCCTTGTCCATATGATGAGTGCACCCAGAATCAACAACCCATTCATTTTGTGTAGTATGAGACAACAAGGATTGATAAGTCCCAACTTGGAAGGTGAAATTATCAGTGGGTCTGCGAACATCAGACGTATCTCCTTCAATGCATTTAACCTTCTCCTCTAAGTCATCTCACTTCTTCTTTTCTCCACATGTCCAACCCTTCCACAGTATTGACATGTCTTCTTCTTTCAAATTCATTGCGGTTGTCTCTGGGGTCCCTAGTCATGGTATGAAGGCTTTTGTGTAGAAACATCAAACTACACTCTATTCCTAGAGTCCATCTTACCTTTTCCCTTGAGCAAGTGGGCCTGGTGTTTACCACAAAGATTACCTTCTCCAAGCAATATATGTTGATCAATAATTAAAATACCACAGAAAGCTTCAAAGGTATAATACTTTACATCTTCCTTGCAAGATTTCTAATTGGTGATAAAAGTCGACACAAACACATCGAATGGTGTTCTCAAGTTCATCAAGACCAAATCGATGATTTTTCCATCCTTCTCCAGATAGTTCTTTCCACATTGACCCAATTTCAACTGGAGTTCCTTGACACACAACAAATAGTCCTCCATTCTCTCAAAGGAATGAGGATCGAGAGAGATTGACTCTTTCTCCAACTACATCACATGGACCTCATTGACTCAGTTGAACAAGGAATTCATCTTCTTCCATACTTGATCAGGATAGTCAATTCCATTGAGGTGAAAATTAATTTCTCGTGATATGTAGGTCATGATTACCCCCACAGCCTCATCCTTCTTGTCATCAACAATGAACTTGGCCTAATCATCTGTTGTATCTAGAATCGTCACCTTGGTATACTACCACAGTCCTTTACTCTTCAGTAGGTTTCCATATCTGGTGCCCATACTGCATAAACTGATCCATTTAGAATAATAGGATCAATATTCAAATCCATCTTTGATATCTAGACAAACTAGTCTATTTCAAAGGTTCCAATCAACAAACCACCAACCCAAAGTCAATCACACAACATATCCAACTCGACAAGGTTTATAGATAATAGGTCAAGGTTTTCAAGCCATAATCTTTGATACCATTTGGGGGAATAGTGTGGAACACGATATGAAACAGGGGACATAGTACTGCAGATAATCAAAGAGGAATACAAATTTCAAATTAAAGGGGTGGTGTCTAAAGACACTGTTATAGAACTTAAGCAGAGGGCGTTGTGATCAGAACATCACGGTGCATGTTGCACATCTTGATCTACATGATTTGTTACACAATCTCAATTTTCCTAATTGAAAATGACCCAAGGGGTCTCTTTTTATAGCCTCAATATCTAACTGATTTCCATAGAATCTGAAAGATATTGTCCACATCTAACCATCGATTGTTAGAGTTGACTCTGCAAAATCCTCTTTGTTGAGTCGGCTTGATAGGGCTCAACCCGATAGCCTACGTATCCAACTTATAATCGATTTTTGGGATATAAGACCCATGACCCAACTATCTTTGATTGTTGGTCAATTGTCTGACCGATAGGCACGTCGACTACTAGACCGAAGAGTGTGGTGTGTTAGTTGATTACCCGACTGATGAGTGTGGTGTGGTAGTCGATCGCCCGATCAACTATATCGATATGTAGTTTGAAATCTCGACCAACTGAACTTAGTAGATGTGTGATGAGCCATAAATGCTTGATGTTCCAATATCCTATGCTTTTCTCTCTTTTCTGCAGTTACAAAATGTAAGTATAAAGAAAGGGGGAACTCACTATGGAGTTTTATTCAAAACTGTGGCATGAATCGTTGCTATTATGGACACTAAAATAAACTTCTAATTGTTGAAATCAATGATTCAACTTAACAACATCAAACTGAGCTTGGTAGGGTTTTGTGCCAACTTTCACTTCCATTTAAATATAGATTGTGAAGAAGTAATGACACTGAAAATTGGTTTATCTTTGTTTGGCTCTTTTTTTGGATCCCTTTATGGGTCTTCATTATCTCCCAATTTGTTGTGTAGTGAAAATTTTAAGTTAAATCCACCAACCTCCTTGAATGATCCAAACTTGTTCACTAGAGCCAGCATGAGGAGGGTCATGTTGCGAGAGATATCAACAACTTGTTCTTATAGCTTCAAAAGTATCTCTTCTACCTCATTATAAGGGTTGTTACGAATGGACTCATCTTCCATGGCTAGGGTTTTGTGAATTCCTTCTTAATCCAATTCTTGGATCCTACCACTTCCCATAAAATCCACAAAGAAACTACTATGAAATCAATATGATCTATAAAATACTATGGATATTCCACTAGAGCAGTTCACTGGAATAAATCTTAAAATGTACTAAAATCTTTTATTATGAGGTTTATTACCTTAGATATCAGATTAATTATTACTAGCTTAGTGCTAAAATGTATGAAATAACTAAAACCAAAATGAAAGAATAAACAAAAGAACACACCATCCACACAAATAAACACAATATGTGACATGGGAAATTTGATATGGGAGAAAACCCAGCTAGAAGGTGTGGCCTATGCTCTGCTCTCTTTTCCTTGGTTAATGAATGCAAGTACAAAGAAAGGGGCACTCTCTATGGAGTTTTCTTGGATACTATGGATTGAATGGCTACTACAAAATTTGTTACCTCCTCTATCATGCTTCAATAACACACTCCTAATTTTTTTTCTAAACTATGCAACAATAACATTACTAAAAGAATTGAACCCCTTCTCTTTATATTGGCCTAGTATTTAACATAGCTTCATGATTGTTTAGGGTTATGGGTAGGGTTTTTACATGTCTCAACCCTTAATTAGTATTAGGGCTTTGGTCCCTATAGAATATTCTTGAAAGTCTACACATGGATAACCCCACATGTGTGAGTAATGGGGGATGATGTGGCATCCACTTAGTACCATGGTGGTCAATATGGTAGGTTAACATGTGGAAGGTATAGCTTCCACATAATAAATCTGATTGAGGTGATTCTCATATCATTTGAAATCTTCTAAAGTGTAGAACAACGTTGATGGATTAAGAGCTTTGCTCATAAATTTTTTACCCCAAAAAGTGTCAATTGATACCTCAAAATAGCTCTGGAAGGTTTCAGACCCCAATTCACCAAACTATGACCTACCCATAAAATGAGCCCTACAAGTTAATTCCTCCATTTTTCCACCTAGAAAGTACTAATATAGATGAAAAATTATATAATGATCCATTCTAGATAACCCACTATGACACATTTTCTCCTTCTTAAGTGTTTACTCCCATGACAATTTCATAATGGCTTCATTCATACAACTTTACATCATAATCATACAAATATAGATGTTTATACATGAAGGGTTATCATTTTTAATTTTTGTACAACCTTACAATATAACCCAATCGCTCATTGGTTTCACACACTATTGGGTATGTGTTATATTATTTGCACAATTGTGGGTCCCCCATAAGTGGTTTCAGGTGTGGAGCTATCGAAAAATAAATTAGTGGTTTATTTGCCAAACTTTTGGGTGGATTTTTTCCTTTGCCGGGGGCTTTTTTTGCCTTTGGTGATTTAGTGGCGCATGATCTTTCATCCCATGGTTTTCTAATTTTGGTTAAGGAATTAAGGTTGTAATCTAATCTGGGTCAATTTATTAAGGGTTTTTTGATGTTGTGGGATCATATAAATTTCATTGTAAACAATGAAGTTGGATTATGAATAGAAATAGAGGTGCGTATCTAAAACAAGTTGTTTGTTTTCAAGATTGGGTTTCAAGGGTAAATCTTTGTGTATATGTGTGATTGCAATTGTTTTATTTTCTATGTTAAGAATTTGTGTGTGTATTGCATTAAAGTAAAAGGTTTAAAACTTACATTTGGTATCAGAGTATTTATTGGATTCAGGGGGGTTTGGTTTGGTTCTATGATAAACCTTGTTACAATGGGAGCTCTGCAATAATTATTCTTGTGGTGAAAATAAATGGCGAACAATTCAAAAAGAGAGATAAAAAAACTTAATGGGAAAATTTTTGAGTTTTGTAAGCTCAATATGGAATATTCTGTGGTAGACAAATATCAATGGGTCATTGTAGATATAGGTATTTCACCTATTGGAATGTCAACAAAAGACTGGACAAAGTTATATTGGAAGGAAAAGAGAACAATCAGGTTGTGTCTCTCAGATTCAATATTATTGAATGTGTCAAGGGAAGCTACAACCAAGGCATTATGGAATAAGTTAGGGGATTTGTATCAATCTAAGTCCCTAGTAAAGAAACGTTTCTTAGGGAAGAATTTGTACAAACTGAGGATGAAATATGGAGACTTGGTAAGAGAGCATATGAACACTTTCAATACTATGGTAAGTTAGTTATTGTTTGTTGATATCAATATTTCTGATGAAGATAAGTATATCAGTTTATTTTTCTCTTTACTAGACTCGTGGGGATAATATGGTTGTGGCCATATGTAGTAATGTAACTACTTTAAGTTTCAATGATGTGGTCTCATCCTCTTTTTCAAAGGAGATGAGGAAGAAAAACATGGAAATCCAAAGAACATATTCCTTATTTGTAAGAGGATGCTCCCATGAAAGAAATAAAAATAAGTCCTCAAATGGGAGATCTAAATATAGAGGAATATCTAAATCTCCAGGAAAATCCATAAAGGTACATTGAAGATGTGGAAAATAAGGGAATTACAAGAAACACATCGAAAAGTGTTGAGAGAGGGAAGGGATCTGATGATGCCCCTTCTACAGAATAAAAAACCTCTATAGATGAAGGGGGGGATGTGTACTTGGTTCTTCAAGCACACGTGTAGATCATGAGGCATGGTTGGTCAACTCAGGTGCATCCTTTCATATATCTCCTTACATGGAGTGGTTTTTTGAGTGTGAAATGGATGATGGGGGTGATGTTTTCTAGGATATGAATCAACAAACAAAATCATAGGACAGGGAAAAGTCAATTTGAAGCTCATGGATGGTAGTATTAGAACACTCCCTAGTGTTATACATATCCTAGGATTGGCAAGGAATTTGATTTATGTAAGAAAGATGAACGATACAGGTGTAAAAATAGTGTTTGAAAAGGAAACCTACATGATGCTTTGAGGAGCAATGGTGTTTTTGAGGGGAGTTTGGATTGGAACTTTGCATAAATTGTTGGGAAGAACTATTAGTGATAGGTGCAATAGTTCCATTGTTCTTGATATTGAAGCTGAAGAAGAAAAAACTACTTCAATCTCTGGAGAAAAGGATATGTTTTGGCATCAAATACTGGGGCATATCGAAGATAAGGGGATTTAAGTACTACATGGTAAAGGTATGGTTGAAGGTATGTCAAATTTATCTTAGATATTTATTTCTGTGAAAATTGTTTGTATGGGAAGCAGAATCGGGTAAGATTCTCCTTTGGTGATAGGAGGGCAAGGGGGATTTTATAGTTGATGCACATTTATGTGTTTGGACCCATGATGATTCCATCACTAGGTAAATATTTGTACCATGTATGATATATATATGATTTATTAAGGAATAAATGAGTTTATTTCCTCATTAATAAATCTGAATTCTTTGACAAATTTAAAGAGTTGAAGATTCTTGTGGAAAATCAGACAGAGAAGAAACTTAAGGTGTTGAGGATGGATATTGGTGGGGAATTCTACGAGAATGAAATCGAGGAATTATGTAATAAATGTGGTATAGAAAGGTAGAATAATGCTCCATACACACCTTAGTGGAATGGAGTTGCAAAAAGGATGAACTGAATGTTAATGGAAAGAGAAAGGAGCATGCTCAGTGGTGTCAGGTTGGGATATGAATTATGGGCAAAGGCAATGGACACTGCATGTTACCTAGTAAATCGATCACCCTCATCAACGTTAGATGACATGACTCCACATGAGGTGTGGACTGGTAAGAAACCCTCTCTAACACATCTCAGGGTTTTTTACTATGATGCTTATGTACACGTTCCAAAACAAAATAGGAGTAAGATGGATAAAAAGGTTAAAGAGTATATATTTATTAGCTATAAAGATGGTGTAAAAAGTTATAATATTTGGAACCTAGAAACTGACAAGGTTTTATAGTCAATATGTGGTATTTAGAGAAATCAAATATGTTTTCAAATAGGAAGTCCTACCAATGGAGGAATAACTAGAGAATATAGAGTTTGAATTTAAAGATAATGAATTAGACTGTAAAGAAGAATAGGAATTATAAGAATTTAAAGATAATGAATTAGACTATACAGAAGAATAGGAATTAGAAGAAGAGACTCATACTCTAGTACTGATGAGATCAGTTTGAGAAAGAAGACAACCAAAAAGCATGGATGATTTTAAGGATCGAAATTTATTTTTAAATGTAGAAACCTTGGCGAATCTTGCTAATCCTTCATATGTCAACTATAAATGTTTGGTGATATTTTTGTAAAAATATTCAAATTTCTAAGTATTTTATACAGTTTTTATAAACTTTTGGCGATTTTTAAGCTAAAATAATTTTATCCTATAGAATTTGGGCGAATCATTTTTAAAATAGCGAATCTTGTTTTTGGAAAAACCATGTAAAATTATCGCATGAGTGAAATTTAGCCCCTAAAATCATCCCTGCCAAAAAGGTATACTCCACCTGATTTTCATTCAAATTTTGTTTGTTTATTATTGATGATGATCCTAGAACTATTAGGGAGGAATTGGATTCGGAGGATGGAAAACTCTGTAAAAATGGCATGGTTGAAGAAATGACAACTTTGGAGAAGAATGAGGCTTGGGATCTAGTGGAGTGGTTGACTGGAAGAAATCCCATTGGTATCATATGGGTTTTTAAGAAGAAGTTGAATGCATAAGAAAAAGTGGAGAAATACAAAGCTCGGTTAGTGGCAAAAGGTCATTGTCGGGTAGAGGGAATTGACTTCGATGAAATTTTTTCTCTTGTTTGCATGTGAACTTCTATTATATTTCTTTTATCTATTGTTGGTGATTTTGATTTTGATGTAGAACAAATGAATGTGAAGACAATATTCCTACGTGGGGATCTGGAAGAAGAAATATACATGAATGTTTTTTGGGAAAATTCCCTTACAGTAGTAGGACCACTACAACAAATCTAAGGCCGTACAAAAAGAAAATTCCATAAAGAACACTCAACAAATACATTTTAACCGAATTCAAGGAAATAACTAACTATTGAGAGGAGAAGAAGAATTAACTCATCGAGAGTCCTACGATAGTTGTCATTCTCGATTGTTAGAATCTCCTCGTTCTTTTCCAATAGTTCTTCTGCACCCTGCAAGAACCTTAAACATACTAATTTCGGGGAAACTCCCCTATAGTAGTGGGAAATACTGCAACATAGCTATGACCATATATAAAGTACTTTTTAGAAATAATACCAAACTAAGATAAAATAACCAAGTTTCATAAAAATAACTAACTTATGGAAAGAGAGATAATTTTACTCACCAGGATCCAAACGTTTGATGTTGTTCCCGAATCATGGAGTTATTTCTCTCCTTCCCAAGGGTTTCTTCGCAACCTACAAAAACCTAGATCAAGTATATCTATACAAAGAGGTAGTTATAGTAATAATTACCTATTAGTTATATGTAAAATAATGGAAAATGACAAAGAAACTAGTATTCTATTGAAATGTATGAAAAAATATTACAGATATGAACAATAATGATGCAAGATACTTCGAAGGAACGATTTTTTTGTGTGATTGATGAAAAAGAATAAAAGTAGTTGTAGCTTATACCTGCTCGATGCAGTGTTTCTTGGTCAAAAGAGATCATATATCCTTCCACCTCGACTCCTGCTATGAAAACGTTCCTAACACTAAAGTCACCACAGTCCCAAACAAGTGTATAGGGAGACACTCTTGGAAAGAAAAGGTTGGTGGTCAGAAAGAAATTGGAAACAAGGGTTTCCATGTTAAGAAACGACAACAATAAGAATAAAATGAGCTTACATACTCGGAGGGAATAGCCAAATGAGTGATTTCTTGAATGTACAAAGTATAATTACTTTTATCCATGAGGAAAAGTTTCCTTTTATGCAGTCTCCAATCAGTTAGAGATAGTTGAGTATGAGAAAAAGGAGTTAGACAACTAACCAATCCCGTAACTCATCATTAATTTGGGAATAATAATCTTTTTTTGAAATTTTATTAGCATGTGCATGGGGGTCCCTTAATCAACCCACATGTATGTGGGTAACATAACTTTTAGGGTGTGTACATCCTCCAAAATAATGTTTTTCATAAGGACTCAAGGAGGTATGGGGAATAGTTGTTTGTAAGGAGGATAGGGATAAGGAAAAACAGAGCATCAAATATTTAGAGGTGTAATTTGATGCTATAATATATTTCCCATAATGTGTGAGGTTAGAAGAGCAATTGATGGCTGACATACAATATAATTCTTCAAGAGAAATTAGTCGAGGGTGAAGGTCTCCAGAATTCAATCTAAGGAAAACAACCAACACTAAAACAAGTCAAAACAACTCAATTCCCAAGGCGGGCATACCAATGCTCAGGTGTGATGATAATCATGGACACCAATCAAGTACATTGCATATCCATGTAAAATGTATATATAGTAGTAATCATGGCCAAGAAAGAGATGCACAGTGTATTCATGTCAAACAGAGATCATAGCCACGAACAGATACACAATGGATCTATGTATTAGAATCAATGAAGGATATTTGGGGAAAGAGATGGAAAATTGATCCTTCATGAGTACCAATGTATAGGGTGTTACTATCCAAATGCAGCCTGGGTATCAGCATAAAAAGAGGTTATGCTACTACAGTCCCGGGGTCTTCACCAAACCATCATGGTACGAGTCTATACCATGTGAATAGATGTGTTGGAGTCGAACATAGTGAGACATCGTTTGATTACCATTCATTGATGTATACCATTAAAAAACACAAGACAAGCCATAAATAATGATAATGGGTGTCAAGGTACCTAGTACAGTCTAACAAGTGTAATAGAGGATCTGATGTTGAACACCTAGTAGAATCTACCAATCATGAGACATTAATGTATTCCCACTGTCAGTAGTGAGGGACCCTACCACTTATGAATTCAAACCCCAAGGTACCAAAAATGACTCTAGATCCCTGTCCCAAAGCAAGATGTGTTGAATTCTATAGGAAGAGATCCATTGGATGGAGGGAATTAAGGCATCCCCCATCATCCAACATGAGGAGTAGCAATAGGCCAAATATTTGGAAGGAATATGATGAAAGATTGTAAGGACCACCATGAAGTATGTCCCCCATGTGCAGCAGATGTAAATAGAGCACGAAAGAGGCCATCTGAATAACATCCAATAATGAAGACTGTCAGAAAAGGAAAGGAAACCACCTGCAATGTTCCAGCTATAATATAGTATGCAGAACATAAATATTTAGCAATCAATGGAAAACCAACAATGATATATCCTGATCAATATCAGAATAATACCATAATAACACCAAAAAGAGCACCTTTATTAATGATATCAATGTTCAATTGCCTCTTCAAGAAGGAAACCTCCAGTAGAGCAGAGCTCTATTACAATAATCTCCAAGACGAAAATATCCAATGCCTCCTACTCTTATTTATATTAATTATACCTTCTAAGGAAACTTCTAGAGGAAGATATTTCTAGAAGCGAAAGCTTATATTAGGTCTTCTTACATTGACTTATTCTCCTTTATTTATTAGGCCTTATTAACTAATTTTGGCCTTTATTACATAGAAAGCATATCCTAGTAACTAATGACCCATGAAGAGGGGTTAGGATCAGATCCTAACATGCCCTCCCTTTTCAAAAGTAGCCTTGTCCTCAAGGATGTAGGTGTGGAAAGTGTTGGAGTATGGTTGTTGGTTCCTAGGTCATATCCTTTGGTGATGTGTCATTCCACTTGATCAACACTTCCTTTATAGTTTTGCAATGCAGTTGACATTCATGGTGATTGATGACTACTTCCAGTTGGAGCCAAAGGGAGCCTTCTTCATTTAATTTTAGAAGGATGGTTTGGACCCTACAATGTTGTCCCACCACTTTCTTCAAACAAGAGACATGGAAAACTGGATGG
>ML776724.1:1481257-1525565 GCA_009831015.1 Picea engelmannii
TTGATGACTACTTCCAGTTGGAGCCAAAGGGAGCCTTCTTCATTTAATTTTAGAAGGATGGTTTGGACCCTACAATGTTGTCCCACCACTTTCTTCAAACAAGAGACATGGAAAACTGGATGGATTTTGAAAGTAGAAGGAAGAGCCAATTTGTAGGCCACTGAACCAATACGCTTGATGATCTGGTAGGGCCATGTTGAGGGGTCCAATATCCTTTTAACTCAACAGCAGGAACCAAACCCGCCTTAGAGGCCCAATTAGACTCTGTATCATTTTATGGTGGAATGGTTCTCCAAATATTTCGATCTAGATAATGTATCGATGGGATTTACTTGGTGATTGACATGATATCTTCCTATGAAAATTCCTCCTTTAGTTTAAACGTTCTCTTTTGTCTTTTCTTTTATTAGATGAGTATGATAAAATGAGATGTGCTGGTATAAACCAACTAATATAAGGGATTCTTAACTACTAAAGAAGATTGAGCTTGGGATAACCCTTGTGCTCAAGCATGCAGGCAAATATATTCACACCTATTACAAGCCTAGTACTAATACATTAACTTGTTGGTATTTCATCATTGACTGAGATACAATTATCATAATAAAAATACACATGTAATAAGATGATTGCAAGAAAAATAGTTTCCTTAACTCTAAAATCAACCACATTTTAACAGAACGATTTTCTTTCCATCATTAAGAACAAAATGACTACAAAAATATTGAAACAGATAACTTATCAATAGATTCAGAAACTCTTACTCGTTACAACATCAATTACTAAAATAAAAGTTGGAAACAATTCCTCCTCAATCCAATCACATAATTCCTTTGATGAAAAATAGAATTTTGTCTCTGGTCCTAAATAGGACTTCTCAATTAAGGTTGTTCAGAAAAAGTTCTTTACAATTCCCAAAAAGAGGGTCTTTTCCCAAAACCATCGACCTTTTCTAAAAGGTCCATCCTTTTATTTTAAAGAATCACCAACTAAAAATAGTTGCTACAAGTTTAAGTTAAGTAAAAAAAAATAGTTCCATGTGGCACTTGATCTCTTTGTTCTCTGGAAATCATCTTGTGGTTCTACTAGAGTGGATGACTCTTCTCAAATTATGACCACTTGACAAAGAGATCCTCGCATGTGTTAGCATATGAGAACCTGTGTTGATCCATCGGGGCTAAAAGGATTTCTTTCACTTCTACTGCTCGTTCTCTATATTTGATGATATTGGCACTCAACCACTGCAGAACTACACGAGCCTTGATCAGATGTTCCACAAATTGTTGTATTTGACCTGGTGCCATGCTTTCCACATGTGCAATCTCCACTGCCCATGTTGAGTCTTGTTCTTCATGTCGCTTGAATATGTCATGCAGGTCGACAAAGTCTTTGGGTGAAATGAATTCTGGGAGGCCAATGCCTTTCATCTCCCAATCAATCTTTTCCCAACATTTTTCGCACTCGGCCCAATTCTTCTATATCTCCTACTGAGGTTCTTGGTCCATACTTACCCAGTATTTCGACTTCTTTCTTGATCTAAGAGAAGTTGCGATCCCTTAGCACTCGAATACCATGCTCCTTTGCGTCTCGTCCCTTCTGCACTACGCTGATGTAGTCAATTCTTTCTACCACTTGGTATGTTTTTTCATACCATCTCTCCACGTCCTTGTAGGTTGTCAGTGCCATAAGGGTATCTTCTTGGAAATCGGCTATGCCTGTAGTGAAAAGATGTCTTTCGCTTGTGAACTTTGCATAAGCATATTGGAACTCACTCTTCAGAAACATTGTGGCCTACGTCGAGTCTTGATAGTATTTTTCCAAATGGCATAGATGATCTAGCTCCTTTAGTGCAGTGGTCGGTTCCTTTTCATCTCACCTTGCTCGATCCAACATGGCATTGGTGATAGCCATATCTGTTTCGATGAGCTCAGATGTATTTGCATGTTCTATACTAAGTAGCTTCTCCTCCGTGGTGATGAGAATCGATCTATCCGACATGAGTCTTCTCTTCTTGGTGGTCCTTTTCATGATAGCTTTCCTCTTCCTGTTGTAAGCGATCGCATGTATATTGGAGACCTCATCAATAGGCTTAGTGATTTGTTGTTCTCTATAGGTTAGAGTGTTTCCTAGGCTCCCTTATATGTGGATTTGTTATAGGACTAGTTCATGTACTTCTTTCATATGCTTCGATGGCTCAACCTCCGTTTGGTGTTCATCGACTGGTGAGGTATCAACTAAAATTGAAGAGTTAGTGGTAGGTTCAGTAATTACCTGGTGATCAGTTGTTGAAGTGTCGATATCTTGATATTGCACTTCCTCCTTTTGTCCACCTGATCCTATATCCTCTCTGAATCTGTCTTTTGGGGTCCCTGACAAGTCGAGAAACTCAGTGTCTAAGACACTTTCGGCCTCATGGTCACCTTGTAGAGGGTTTTGAATGGATGTATTGGGACTTGGAGCAGATGTTTTCTCGGGTTTATTCTCCTCTATAATTGGTATCGGAGTTACCAATGAGACCTTTGAACTCTCCTCATCGTCACATATGGTTATTATATCAAATAGGGGATTTGGCACACCTGTTTCACTTGATGTTCTTGGACTTTCAAACTGGGTTGGAATGGTCACCAGTGATCTAATCTGTGGTGATGGAAATCTAGGGTTTTCTAGACTGATGATTTTCTCCAGTTGTATTGACTCTGAGCCTTTTGGCTCCTCTCTTATTGTAATTGGGTCGTCCAAGGGGATCCTCATCATTTCTATGATTTGAGAGTCATTCTCTATCTAGTCTATGACTCTCTGGGCTCCTTCTAGTAACAACAACCCTCTCCTTTATGCCTTTGTGGTTTATGCTGCTTTGATTTCTTCTCTAACCCTGATAACTTCTTGAGCTGACCGCTCTACTGTTTCGACCTACTCATCCATGCTCATAGATTTGAACCTGGTCATGTTCAGGTTAAATTTCCTTTGTAATAGCTCCTCCCAATCCTGAGCACAATCTGTAAAAATCTCATCTTCAAACTTGTCATGCGTGTATGGCCAACAGGAAGAGACTTGTGAAGCATGTTTGAGGACAAGGCCTTTAGGGTCATGCTTGAGAAACTGGCTTGTCGGGAACCTGTATTCCAGATGACTCAAACCCTCTTGTTTATATTGAGTTGTTTCCTTCACTATATAAAACCCCACATGGAAATCGTAGGGTATAAATGTTTTTTTCTTGTCCTTGACCAAAGTGGCATTATAGCCCTGCAAGATAGTCTAATAACAGATTTATCCTACGATGATCCGGTCTGGGACGTGAGCAGGGAGAAAATGTGGTGCTTTGGTGGCCTCGAACACCCTGATATAGGTTGTGTGTTCATCTAGATACCAATGGCCTACCTTCGAGATCATTTTCTTGTCTAGTACAGACACCCTTGGGCATTCCTTTTTAAATATAATGAAATAAACCTGGGCGATGAATTCATCGCAAATAAGGGCATAAGATTTTTTGTACATGTTCTCCCATAGGATGTTGAAGTAGACATGCACAGGCAATTCTACATCGTGTCAACTCAAATTCATACCGGTAAATACATTCCTCACGTAGATTACATCTAGTAGATATCAGGCCATGTGAAAATTGGGAGCTTTTCCTTATTTTGGTGTTTGAGCCTGCAATACATTGGTGCTCAACTGCATGGAGATAATTTCTCCCCAGTTGAAACTACTCTCTGAAATAGCCACAGTGTATGCCAGGGGAATCCATGCCTTCGAGAACTTGATGTGGCCCTTTTCCCCATATAATCGAAAGATGAGAGCCATCAAGTAGATATATGTCTCCCTCGGGTTCACTGTCCCATACCAGTCATTGCTCTGGTTTGTAAAGTTTTTTTCCTCCTTCCACCATGAGGCCATAATTAGTCTGGTGTCGTGGAATTCATATAACTTCACCATGAAGTCTTTGTTCAGCTTCTCCTCCGAGTCACTGAGCTTGTAGTACTTATGGACTTTTGTCAGGAGAAAAACTCTAACACACCCACCATTCTCAATGTTGATCAAGAATTTATGCGTGTCTATGTGATCAATTAACCATCTCAAGGTCTTGATGCATGGAAAAACTGGAGTTCGACAGGCTACCATGTTCAAGGATGACCGCCAAATGTTTGGGAAAACTTGGTTGTTGAGTGCCCTTACATACGGGTCATTGTGTGGGATAAAATCTAAGTAATCCTCCTGGTTTATTATGTTGAATAGATCTCCCCAATGTGGGAGCATTATTTTAGATCCAGTGGTCGCTTTTGTATCGCCAAAAGATGGGGGTTGAATGAATGCCTTCTTGGTCAAATTTTTAATGACTGGTTTTGCCCTGGGAGCATATTCTAACTGCTTTGCAGTTTCGGAAGAAGAAACTTCACCAATATTTGCCTGCTTTAATTTTGGTTCCCTCGGAGAGCCTATGTTCATTGACTTTCTTGGAGGAATTTTTTCCTCTTCTACTAGCTTAACTTGGTTTTGATAGTATGATAATCAAACGCAACTCTTGAGACACTCTCTTCACTTCATCGGCTACTCTGGAAATGGAAACTTGTGCGCACAATGGAGGTGTTCAAAGATGTCTTAGTAATTTAAACAAAAATCATACTTACCTTGTCGCATTAGTTATTCAATTTAGGATATGAGTGCGGTTCTACAAAATCTGCCACCAGATCTTCATTATGTTTAAAATTAAATTCGATCATAGGTTGGCAGCATGGGTGAGGTTTATAATGTGGTCTATTAGTGATTTCAAATTCTCATTGTTCAATCGACGCATGGGTTAGCAACGCATGTGGAGTGAAACATTAACTAGCCTATTAAATGGCAGAATCTGATCTTATCTCATGCTAAAAACATCCCATTGTTTCGCTAATCTAACTGGTGGATCATGAGTCGAGGCTTCTCTTTAAACACTATTCGTTGATATCTCCTGGAAAAAACCCAGACGCTAATTCATCTTGTCGTACAGAGATGACATGGGAAATTTGACTCAGAAGTATGACTAGGACATAGGGAAGCCTAAGGTGACTCGGGATGAAACTAGGTCGTATGAAATGCCTATGTGGCTAACACACGTGGCATTGAAACTGGCATCTTCGTTTAATCGTGTTACTCAGAATCAAGGAATTTTCCTTAGCTAATCGTTTTAACAACATATCCTACCGTGTCGATACCGAAAAAATATCAAGGATCGATGATCAATGATAAGCTTAACCAAATGCTCCTAGATTAACCCCCTCAAAAATTGTCGATGTCAAAAGTGCATTGAGGGTTGGTGATCGACGATGTGTCCATGCGAAAATTTTCAATGATTTAACCCTTTGAGATTTCACCAACCCCGAACAAATGCATCCTTCATCAGCTATTTGGGGTTTATTATGGCTCATGTCAATTTTTATCCCTCTCGTATTTCGCTGATGCTGATGGGAAGTCGACTAACTCATGAATCTTCTTGGAAAACAACTAGCACAAATTTACTTTGCCTTCTACCGATGATGATGATACATCGATGATCAGTGATTATTGTTACTGTGTCATCATTTTACCTACTTGGATTTTGTTGATGTCAAACACAGGTGCGCTAGTCACAATTTTAGTTGCAGATTCTTAGTTAGAATGCCAAGTTCTTTCAGACACAAAAGTTTTCACACTGACAGGTTCAAACAAATCCACTTTGATCGATGAAAATATATGAAAAAAAACATATCAATCCCTCCACAATGGACTCAATTCATATAGAAAACTAAAAGAAAACAAGTGGTACCCAAAAGTGACAGAATTTCATAAAATCTTTTAGGTTGTGTTCAGCGCTAGACAAATAGCGATTCTCTGGGTGAAAGAAGAATCTTTTTTCCTTCCCTCAGGATTAGTTGATGCACAAGTTGGTTGAGAAACTTACTAGATTTGATTTTATCAGATTATTTCCCATCCATGCATGTACAATTCCCTCGGTTCGTGAATCTGGGTCCACCTATTGAGTTTAACCCTTATCCCACCTTCGTTCCTCTTCATCGTGACCCACACCCCCTTTTGACAAGAGTCAAGTAAGTAATTCACTGGCTCAAGGTCGTTTTAGTTATCATTATTCACTCGCTACGATGTTGCTCTGTTGCCAGGGAGCGTCCATATCCCCAATGGAGTTATCTGCATACCCTCTCCTACTTTGCACTCATTTATTGTAATTGATTTTTTCTGGTAGAGATGCCCTGAGCGAGTGGGAGAGGAGGACATTTGTTATCTGCAAGATGAAATGGTTAATGTGAAATTCCTCCTAGCTCTATCTAGAGGTACATGTGGTCCTTTCCAACTTTCCATATTTCCCTTTAGGTTTTACAAGACCACCAGGTGGACACTTCATCAGTCACTAAGGTCGTTTATTTGAAAAGACAAGATATAGAACTCTTTGAAGAAAAATGCAATTGCCCAATGTTTCTTATGTTGCACATAAGCATGAGTTAGGAGCAAAATTTGCTACACCATATTGATTTGGGTCAACCAATGCTTCGTGGAACACAACTTTATTACATGAAAATACCAAACAAAAGAAAAGACGGGAATAAAAGGACTCTACAATAAGTCTACTTTACACCTACACATTTATCCTAATAAAAAAGTAACATGAAAAGACACACAGATTTTGTTTTTTAACATAAATATTGTTTTAGGTCTTGTCCATTCACCGGGAGGGCGTTGAGTTCCCCCCTCCGGATTTTTCAACCGATACATGCCTGCCCCAAATTTCTCGGATACCTAAAAAGGTCTGATTCATAGATTTTGGAACTTTGAATGTTTTCCCTTAGGTTCATTTGCTCTATCCCATTTCAGGACTAAGTCTCCTACTTCAAAATTCTTCTCTTTGACCTTATGCTTGTCAAACCATCTTTTAACTATATTCTAATGAGTGGCGAACTTTTATTTTTCTTTCTCCCTTTCCTCTTCCAACATGAGGAGTGTATCAATTCTCTGTTGAATAACTGATGAGGGTTGTCCTCTCGAACCCTGAGCAAGCTAAAGGGATGGAAGATATAACCCATTTGAGAGAATGGCTTCTTGTCTGTATACCAGAAAGTATGGGGAGTTCCCTATAGCTTCCTCAAAACCTTTTATGCATCTTCATGTTCAAGACGTATCAAGAGTACCCCATCATAATTTATGTGGAAAAGAACTGAATTTATGAGGCAATATTGTGCATATTTTAGTCTGAGAGCTCTCATTTCCTTAGGGTTTAGGTTTTTTGGGCAAGTCCCATGATGCAGGAGGTAAAACAATTTTCCATACCAATACTCTTTCTCTGGGGGAATGTATAAATATTCACTACACCATAATGCTAATTCATTTTCCCACCCGAGGTCTTAATTTATTTGGTCTTGGGCTTCTGCGACCAATTTACGCAATCTGTGTCCCTTCACTAGTTTGGCGGTTTTTATATCTAGATAAAATTCTTGGACAACTTCCATCAAATTTTCTCTTCTCTCCCCCATATCATGTTGAGTGAATAGGGATCGGGCTAGAGGATGAGGCACGATGACTTTGGTGTGATTTTTTAGGATGTAAGATCTGAAATGTTTTATTGTTTTGTACACGGCATAAGATTGTTTGTCTATAGTAGGGTAATTCAATTAGGCCTTTTGGAGATTAGTGCTCATGATTGATATCAGTGCCTCAGTGTTATCGTCATCCTTCTGGGTCAAAACTGGAGCTATGGATTGGTTAGAGGCGAAAGTATAGAGGAAAAAATCTTTACTAAAGTTGGGACTTCGTTGCATTGGATCTTGAGATATTGCAGTCTTGATATCGTTGAAAGGATATTTTCGCTCGTCATGCCACTTAAAATCAACATCCTTGCGAATCATTTTTTGTAAGGGTTTGATAGTTTCAGTGAAATCGGGCGTGAACTTCCTCACAAAATTATTTTTCCCAAAGAAGGATTGCATAACCTTTTTGTTGTGGGGTAAGGGAAGATGAGATATTGCCTTTATTTGTTCTAGATATATGTGAATTCCTTCATGAGATATAATATGATATAGTAATTTCCCTTCCTCAACACCAAATATATTTTTCTTAGGGTTTAAAGATATTCCATATTTCCTACACTTTTTGAAAATATGGGTTAGATGTTCGATGTGGTCTTTTCTATTCTTTGAATACACAGTCATGTCGTCCAAGTATACTACTACACATCTATTAATCAATCCTTGAAAAGCTACGTCTATGGCCCTTTGGAAGTTTTCTCTTGCATTAATCAACCCAAAGGGCATTCGTTTGTAAGAAAAAGTTCCCGACCTAGTTCGGAAGGTAGTTTTCAATCGGTCTTGTTATGAAACTAGAACTTGGTTGTAACCTGAAAAACCGTCTAGAAGGGAGAAAATTTCAGAACCAGACATAATCTGCAAGAGTTGTTCAATGGGTGGGACTGGGTAGTTATCCTTTTCTGATTCTCTGTTAAGATTTCTGAAATATACACGCAGGTAGATTTCCCCAGACGTTTTCCTGACAAGAACCAAATTTTCTACCCAGGCAGAGTGTCTAACCTGAAAGATAATATTAGCATCTAATTTCTTTAACTCTTGAAACATGAGGAATTCCAAAGATGGATGGTACTTCTTGAGATTTTGTTGAAAGGGTTTTACTCCGGAATTTAACGGGATTGTGTGTTGAATAATGTGAGTGTCATAAGTTTTCAATTCTCGATAGGACCATGCAAAAACATCTTGATATTCTCTAAAAAGTTTGAGATAAGATTTCCTTTCTTCTTTAGACATTGCTTTTCCTAGATTTATATTATTAAGGTTTTCCTGGGTTCCTAGATTTATAGTCTCATATATGGGACACGAACTCCCTGTCTTTGTGTCCATTGACCCTTTAAATCTTTCCCTTGGGTCGAAAAGGTTCTCCAAATTGGATACCCCTTTCAGTATTGTGTGAAACCTTGGTTTGTTACTAGAGTGATTTGTTTCGCCTCTTTGTTCATGGAAATTAGTATTTGCTAGTTGATCTTGTAATACTTCATCATCAATAGACAAATCTTTAAAATTTTCTTGATTGGTTAGAAAGTCTATAATTTGTTCATATCCTTCAAAAACCTTCCAATTGGAAATATTGTTGGGTATTGATGGTTTGTAGAGTAGTTCCACAGTGAACCTGGAGGCTTCATAGTCTTCTAAATGGGATATCCTTGAGGCTACAGTAGCTAGGGAATCATCAAGAGTGTTCTTTGTCCTAGGAACCACAGTAATATTAAAGGCCTCAATTTTTTTTATCAGCCTATGCATCTCTTGTTGATAATTTCTCAAGTAGGGTGAGTTGCAATGTATAGTATTCTATACTTTCCTGACGATAATTTCAGAGTCCCCAAAAAATTTCAGTTCTTTAACGTTTAAGTCTATGGATTTATTTAGTCCTTGAACCAGAGCTTCATACCCACCATTGTTATTAGTGCATTCAAATTCTAGTCTGCGGGATAAGAAATTTTGTTTCCCCTTTGGGTCAATGAGGATACATCCTGATCTCGACCCTTCTTGCAATTTAGACCCATCAAAAGTACATCATCCAAACTTGTGAGTGAAATTTATCATCTTCTTCATGCCTAGTTACTTCCTCATCTCTGCATACCTTGTCTGCGGTTTCCAAAAGAGGTTCTTGGTAGAAGAGGATTTCTTTCGCCATTGCTAGTAAATTCACTTGAAAATCCATTTCGTAGTTTTGAGTGAGAGGTACATCAAATGAGAGAGGAGCGAAATTTCCGAAATTAGAATCGCAAGAGTAGTTTCCTATCATGGGGAAATATGTCGATGAGGGTTCATTGAAGACTTCTAAATCGATGACAGTATGTTTGAGATACCTCTCCCTATCGATCCTAATCATGCTGGTATGTCCCTTTAATGGCAACCAGAGGTGAGACTAGTTCATGCTAAAGTATCCATTCAATTTCTTGGACCAATATCGACTAAGTAGCAGTCCATAAGCTTCTGGTATATCTACAACAATGATATCAATTACTTGAACAAATTTCAGGTGTGTAGCCATTATGATCATGACATCCTTAAGTTCCCCAATAACTTTTACCTGAGTTCTATCTAGTTGAATAACGTGTTTATAACTTTTGAGTGGAACTGCATTTAATTTATTGCATATGGATAATGGCATGACATTAGAGGATGCCCCTGAGTTGACTAAACAATTATGGAGGTTTTTGTTGAAGACTTCAAACGTTAAAAGGAAAGGTGGGACAAAAGGATTTCCCTTTTTATCTACAGAGCAAGCATTCACATTTGGTTTATTCTTTAGATCTATGGGAGATGGAACCTCCCCTAGGTGAGTTCTTGTTATAGGGGCTTCTATTGAATTTAGGGCTTGTAACATAAAGTCCTTTTTTTAGAGAATTCTACACATGTCCATAACCGACACATTAGCCTTCAACTTTTTCAATTCTTCTACTATGTTGTAGTCTAGCTTCGGTGACTCTGGTGTATGGATGTTTATAGAATTTATTTGGGAGACAAAAGGTGATTTCGAGTGATTTGTTGTTTGTTTTCCCCTCAAAGATTGGACAATGGTAAGGTCATTTGAGACCAGTTGACCCTTACTTCATGTTTGCATAGCCAAAACCTCAACGGGTGGTTCTTGAACCTCAAATATATCTTTGGGAGGCATCGGTAAGTTAGGATCCTATAACAACATGGTTGTTTCTTCCAGACACTCAAATTCCTTCTGATTGGCGATGTTTACCATTGAGCCGCTTGATTTTTCGGTAAGGGAAAATTCATCTAGGAACCGATTGGCCATTAAATTCATAGCATGCACCCATTGGGGACAGTCTCTTTCAGAATGTTTCTCTTGATGATACATACATAAAGAGTCGTATGCTACATTACCCAGGTCAATGTTTAAGTTGGTTGGGGGAGGTTCAATCGCTTTTAAAGGTGGGTTTCTCTTGAAAAAGGGTTGATAGGGCCTTTGACCTTGGTTTACTTCCCCGTCACTTATTTTCTTGTCTACGATTTCATTTGACAGTTTCTTTATCATCCATTATAGTTCTTCTATGTCCTTGCTTCTCTTTTCGTGACCTTGTACTATTTATTTTCCCATAATGCTAGTCAACAACAGTCCTCTTCTAGGCGGAGGCTGAACTTCCTTCTTAACTAGTGAGACATGGCCCTATTTTCATACCTTCATTTGGAATTCAATCGTTTTGGCTTCCTCAAAATTTTCAGCTAGGGTATATTTGGCAGCCCTTTTCATAAACATGGAAATAGAAGCAAGGAGAGCATTAGGCATATACCTCAATTTGAAACGGCTTACTAGGTTTATCTTTGGGTTGAAATTTGTTCAGGATAGAGATAAACAACTGATTGAAGTCTTTAATCTTCTCTTTTGAACTCATGGTGGCGACAAAGAGTTCATCCATCAAATCTCTTGTGGTGGTTTCTTCTGCAAATTTCTCTAAGAAATATTTTTGAAACTTCGTCCAACTAGTTATGGACCCTACGATCAAGTTAAAATACCAAGTTGAGGCTGAATTATCAATTGTATAAGGAAAAAGTATACATACTATGTCCTCATGTTGTACATTCATCAGTCTTATAGCTAGTATGAAATTTTTAATATGGTCTTCGGGCAATCCGGAGGTTTCAGGGTCGAACTTGGGAAGTAATTTTTTTGGATGTTGAGGGAGGCTATGTACTTGTCCAAGGATTTCCAGAGCATATATGGCTAACCAAGGTTGATTATTTTGAGGTGGATTTCCCCTTTTTTCATTGTTATCATTGTTATCCTCCATGTTCTCTGATTCTGAAACTTAATGATCCGAGTTGAACCCTTCCTCGTTGGATTTGAAATTGTCCGACTTAGAGTAGTTATCAGTTGGTGTTATGGGGATCAGATTGAGGGGTTGTTCGAACTAAGTGAGGGTAAAATATATCATGTCTTCTACTATGTGATAAAAAACCTGGTCAGGGGTATCGACCACTGGTATTCTTACTTTTTTTCTACAAGGAAGTAACGGGGCTAAGGGAAACGATCCAATTTTTTGAGAATAAGCTCTTGTGATTCTTCTGAATTGGTTCAACTCCTCATGGGGAAGAGCGTAAGGTATTTTAGGGGATAGGTTTTCTTCCTCGTGCTAGGGTAAGTTACTCATTTTGGGAGTACTCTTTGTATGTGGGTTGTCTTGAGAATGACTAGCCATGCATGTGGGTTGTTTTGAATCTATCAGCTATGCCAAATATTATATCAGAAATATTGTTATACATTCATTCATTTAGGACCTCATTCTAGCACCAATTTTGTTGAGGGGTCTGAGATCCCTTTAAGTCCACAGGAAGAACCAAACCTACCTTAGAGGCCCAATTAGACTCTGTAATGTTTGATGGTGGAATGGTTCTCCATATCTTTCGTTCTAGCTAATTTATCAATGGGATTTACTTGGTGATTGACAAGATATCATCCTATGAAAATTCCTCCTTCAGTTTAAATGTTCCCTTTTTGTCTTTTCTTTTATTATATGAGTCTGATAAAATGAGATGTGTTGGTATAAACCAATGGATAGAAGGGATTCTTAACTACTGAAGAAGGTTGAGCTTGGGATAACCCTCGTGCTCAAGCATGCAGACAAAGATATTCACACCTATTACAAGCCTAGTACTAATACATTAATTGATGGTATTGCATCATTGATTGAGATACAATTATAGTAAGAAAAATATGCATGTAATAAGATGATTGCAAGAAAAATAGTTTCCTTACCTCTAACATCAATCACACATTAACACAATGATTTTCTTTCCATCATTAAGAACAAAAGAACTATAAAAATATTGAAACAGATAACTTATCAATAGATTCATAAACTCTTACTCGTTACAACATCAATTACTGAAATAAAAGTTGGAAGTAATTCCTCCTCAATCCAATCACATAACTCCTTTGATGAAAAACAGAATTTTGTCTCTGGTCCTAAACACGACTTCTCAATTAAGGTTGTTCATAAATAGTTCTTTACAATTCCAAAAAAGAGGGTCTTTTCCCAAAATCATCGACCTTTTCTAAAAGGTCAATCCTTTTATTTATAAAGAATCACTAAATAAAAATAGTTGCTACAAGTTTAAGTTAAGTAAAAAAAAATAGTGCCACATGGCGCTTGATCTCTTTGTTCTCTGGAAATATTCTTGTGGTTCTACTGGAGTCGATGACTCTTCTCATTTTCTGACCACTTGAAGAAGAGATCCTCACATGTGTTAGCATACGGGAACCTGTGTTGATCCATCGGGGATGAAATTATTTCTTTCACTTCTACTGTTTGTTCTCTGTATTTGATGATCTTGGCAATCAACGGCTGCAGAACTGCATGAGCCTTGATCAGATGTTACATAAACTGTTGTATTTGACCTGGTGCCATTCTTTCCACCTGTGTGATCTCCACTTCCCATGATGAGTCTTGTTCTGCATGTCGCTTGACTATGTCATGCAGGTCAACAAAGTCTTCGGGTGAACTGAATCCTAGGAGGCCAATGCCTTTCATCTCCTGATTGATCTTTTCCCAGCCTTTCTCTCACTTGTCCCACTTCTTCTGTATCTCCCATTGAGGTTCATGGGCCATACTTAGCTAGTATTCGGCTTCTTTCCAGATCCAAGAGATGTTGATATCCCTTATCACTCAAATAATATGCTCCTCTGTGTCTCCTCCCTTCTGCACTGCGCTGATGTAATCAATTGTTTCTACCACTTGGTATAATTTTTCAAGAAAACTTGGTATGCTTGGTAAGCATGACCGTCGAATGTTCAGGAAAACTTGGTCATCAAGCACCCTTACATCTAGGTCATTGTGTGGGATAAACTCTAGGTAATCCTCCTGATTGATTCTGTTTAATAGATTTCCCCATTGTGGGAGCATTATTTTAGATCCAGTGGTCGCTTCTATATTGCCAAAATATGGGGGTTGAATGAATGCCTTCTTGGTCAAAGTTTTAATGACTGGTTCTACCCTGGGAGCATATTCTAACTGCCTCGCAGTGCCAGGAGAAGAAACTTCACCAATCTTTGCCTCCTTTAACTTTGGTGCCCTCGGCGAGCGTCTGGTCACTGGCTTTCTTAGAGGCATTGTTTCCTCTTCTACTATCTTAACCTAGTTTTGATAGTCTAACAATCAAACAAAACTCTTGAGATGCTCTCTTTGCTTCTTCGTCTACTCTGGAAATGGAAACTTATGTTCATAATGGAGGTGTTCGAATATGTCTTAGTGATTTAAGCATAAATCATACTTACCTTATCGCATCAGTTATTCAATTCAGGATATGAGTCTGGTTCTACAAAATCTGCCGCCAGATCTTCATTATGTTTAAAATTAAATTCGATCGTAGGTTGGCAGCATGGGATATAATGTAGTCTATCAGAGATTTCAAATTCTTGTTGTTCAATCAGCGCATGGGGTAGCAATGTATGTGGAGAGAAACATTAATTAGCCTATTAAATGGAAGAATCTGATGGTATCTCGGGCTGAAAACATCCCATCGTTTCGCTAATCTAACTGGTGGATCAGGAGTAGGGGCTTCTCTTTAAACATTGTTTGTTGATATCTCCTGGAAAAAAACCCGATGTCGATCCATATTTCCGTATAGAGTTGACATGGGAAAGATGACTTAGAAGTGTGACTAGGACATAGGGAAACCTAAGGTGACTCGGGATGAAACTAAGTCGTACGAAATGCCTATGTGGCAAAGACACATGGTGCTTGAAACTAACATCTTTGTTTAATCGTGTTATTCGCAATTGGGGACTTTTACTTAGCTAATCATTTTAACAACAGATCCTTCCATGCCGACGTCGAAAAAGTATCAAGGATCAGCGATCAATGATAAGCTTAACCAAGTTCTCCTGGATTAACCCCCTTGAAAATTGTCGATGCCGAAAGTGCATTGGGGGTCGGCGATTGGCAATGTTTCCATGTGGAATTTTTCAATGATTTAACCCTTTGAGATTTCACTGAACCCAAAAAAATGCATCCATCATCGTCTATCGAGGGTTTATCATGGCTCATGTCAATGTTTATCCCTCTCGTATTTCACTAACGTCGATGGGAAATCAACTAACTCTTGAATCTTCTTGGAGAACAACTAGCGTAAATTTACTCTGCCTTCTATCGATGTCGATGATACATCGACGATCGTCTATTATTTTTACTATGTGGTCATTTTACCTACTTGGATTTTTCCGATGCCGAACACAAGCGCGCTGGTCACAATTTTAGCTGCAAATTCTTAGTTAGAATGCCAAGTTCCTTCAGACACAAAGGTTTTCACATTGACAGGTTCAAACAAATCCACTTTGATCAATGAAAAGACATAAATTTTTTTTTATCAATCCCTCCACAATGGACTCAATTCATACAACAAAACAAAAGAAAACAAGTGGTACCCAAAAGTGACAGAATTTCATAAAATCTTTTAGGGTATGTTGAGCACTCAACAAATGGCAATTCTCTGGGTGAAAGAAGAATCTTTGTCCCTTCCCTCAGGCTTAGTTGATTCATAAGTTGGTTAAGAAACTGATTGGCTTTTCTTCTATCAGATTATTTCCCATATATGTGTTTACAATTCCCCTGGTTCATGAATCTGGGTCCACCTATGGAGTTTAACCCTTATCCCACCTTCATTCCTCTTGACCGTGACCCAGGCCCCCTTTTGACAAGAGTCAAGTAAGGAATTCACTGGATCGAGGCCATTTTAGTTATCATTATTCACTCACTATGGTGTTTCTTTGCTGCCAACGAGCGTCCATAGCACCAGTGGAGTTATCTGCATACCCTCTCCTACTTTGCACTCATTTATTATAATTGATTTATTTCTGGCGAAGATTCCCTGAATGAGTGGGAGAGGAGGATGTTTGTTCTCTGCAAGATGAAATGGTTAATGTGAAATTCCTCCTAGCTCTGTCTAGAGG
The DNA here is from genome assembly GCA_009831015.1 of Picea engelmannii. Taxonomy (NCBI): domain Eukaryota; kingdom Viridiplantae; phylum Streptophyta; class Pinopsida; order Pinales; family Pinaceae; genus Picea; species Picea engelmannii. The sequence continues at coordinate 1,497,209 of ML776724.1, forward strand.
TACATGTGGTCCTTTCCTACTTGCTATATTTCCCTTTAGGATTTACCATACCACTAGGCGGATACTTCATCACTCACTAAGGTCGTTTGTTTGCAAAGACAAGATATAGAACTCTTTGAAAAAAAATGCAATTTCCCAGTGTTTCTTATGTTGCACGTAAGCACGAGTTAGGAGCAAAGTTTGCTACACCATATTTATTTGGGTCAACCAATGCTTCGTGGAACACAAATTTATTACAAGAAAATACCAAACAAAAGAAAAGACAGGAATAAAAGGACTTTGCAATTAGTCTACCTTACACCTACACATTTATACTAATTAGAAAATAACATGAAAAGACACACATTATTTTTTTTTTAACATAAATATTGTTTTAGGGATTGGCCATTCACCGAGAGGGCATCGAGTTCCCCCCTCAGATTTTGCAACTGATATGTGCCTGCCCTAATTTTCTCAGATTCTTGTTGGCCCTTGGTTATGGAAGTATGCAAAGATCAAGGAATAAAAGGGAGAATGGGAACTGTGTGGAAGCCAGAGTGACTGCTATTGGGTCGAAGTGAACAAAAGAGCAGAAAAGATGGAGCAAAGCCCGAGAAAGAAAGACGTTGGATGAGGAGATCGGGGATGATAGATAAGCAAGGAAGAAGGATCGTGGACAGGTCAACAAGTGGAAAAATCCACTGTTGGATGCTTTGGAGCACCACACAAGAAGAAAGGAAAGATAGACTGGTGAAGCCCTGAAAATATGGGTCAAGTTGACCTAGGGTTTTAGACACCTAGGGTTTTGGTATCTAGGGTTTTTGACACCTAGGTTTCGGCCTAAGGCTATCGATGAGATATTGTAATGTATAAATAGAGGTCTAAAGGGCCTAGGTTAGGTTGGTACATTGGGTTGGTATGATATTTCTATTGATCCATTTGTATTTTGGATGTGAGTGAGTATTGTATTAAGAAACAAAAGTGTTGAGAGTGAGAGCCTTATGGATTGTAAGATTTTTAGCCGGGTGTGAAGATCAACCCTATAGCTGGGTGCGTAGGGAGGGGAAGAGAAAGATAGGAGAAGAGAGAAGATATGCTAGTGAAGAGTGCAGATAAGAACTGTATGCTTTACCTTAATATATTATAGCATAGTTATGTGGATGTATCCCTAGAGAGAGGCTGAACCACGTATATTTTGTGTTGTGTGTGATTGGTATTTTGTGTCTTTCATTGATATACTATGATTGCATTACTACTTTAGATCTGATAAGTAGATGTGCATAATAGATCTAAGTTGACAAGTGATATATGAATGTTGTGTTGTTCTTGTGTTAGATCCACTTGATATTCCCTTTGGTTGTAGACATATCTGTCCTACAACCCCCTCATAACTACTTCAGGTGAGACTTCATCTTCCTCGCATGTGTTTCCGAAAGGGCCAGTAGTTAGGGCTTGTTGGTGCGCTCTTGGAGCTGAACTTTGGGTCTGCCCCTGTGCCAAAAAACGGTTCTGTTTCTAGGACATGAATCTTTTTGAGAGAATGTCAAGGTGGTTTCCATCGAAGATAGAGATTCAAAAGTGGATAGAGGATCAGGAGAAGGACTTCATTGAAGCCCAGAATAAGAACCCTAATCTTAGCACTGAGGATTGGCTAGAAAGATATATCTTCACTGATATACATGAGATATTCTTTGGAGGGATCCATCATGAGCTATATGAGTGGCTAGCTAGATTAGTAGATACCCAGTTCGAGATCCGATCTAGACCTCTTATGTTTTGGACATCGGCGTTGATCAAGAAGGTCAAGAGAGTTGATAATAGCATATCACAAGCAGTAGATCACTGGTTTGATAGTACCATTGGAGGGTAAATCACAGAGTTTGTTGTTGATGGAGTAGAATCGTATAGCCAAGCCAAGAGATATTTATTTAAGGGACCCAGAGGGAAATATTTTCATTTTCTGAAGCTGAGAATCAATATTTTATTGCATGAGAAGAACATCTTGAAGACACAATAGATTGGTCGGATCAAGAAAGGATAATGTTCAAGAATTCGGACAGCGACATCGACACAGAAGCTGGACATATGTGCAGTGGGAGAGCATTCAGAGAAGTTCATCTTGTGAACCTGTTTAAGAAGAACTATGGGGAGGAATGTTTCTACAGTGGAGAAGAAGCAGAACTGACAGACGAAGAACATTCAAAACCCACCAGGGAAGAGGAAGGAAAAGCTAAAGAGTTTTTCCGAGGAGAACCTAAAACCTCATAAACTGTGCAGACCATCGAAGTAAGTATTGTTATCCCTCATGTTGATTCAATAGTATTAAGCAACCAGAGTAATCCCAGTAACCAGAGCGTCCAGAGCACTGTCAATAGTAATCCACCTCATATTCAGTCAGGGACCCTAGGAAGATATATGGAAGATGAGATGAGGCTCCCTATATTTAGGAGAGCTGGATCTAAATATCCTGATCAAAACTGGTTTATATGTGAAGCCGCATGGAATATTAAGAATGTCACAAATGAATCTGTCAAAATAACCCAGTTTAGTGCAACCCTCATAGATCGTGCACTGAGTTGGTACATGAAACTTGTCCAAGGACTTGCACAGCCTAAGCCATTGAATTAGATCAAGAACACGTTGATTGCAGAATTCAAGAAACCTAAGTCGGAGTCCCAATGTATCATAGAGCTGAAAGAGATCAAGTAGAAGGTGGTTGAACCTGTTTGGGAGTTCGATCAGAGATTCAAGACCTTAACAGGCCGATTGACTTTTCATATCCTAGACGAGCAGAACAAGGAATGGTTCATTGTTTCTCTTCTACCACACATCATATTTCCCCTGATGCAACAGAAGATTGCTTTGTAGGCTGAGGCATTGGAGATTTTCATGAAGCTAGAATCAACCCCTATGGGAGAATCCATCTCAAGTATGAGCCAGATCTTGAGTCATCTAACTAGTTTCTCTCTACAGGTCGAAGATATGAAGAAAGACAAGGAAAATATAAAAGAGAATACATCTGGTGTGTCAGAGGCAGATCAAAAGGCCATGATAAGGAACATTTACCTTTATTCAATGAATACTTGGCTTCTGGAGCTCCAAGCCCCTTGAAGCAAGTCACCTTACCCTACTGGTGAGTGCCATTATATGAAAAAGTATGTTCAGACACCTACAAATTTGTATTGTACATTATGTAAGTCCGTAGGACATGATGATAGGGATTTTAGGGCTTATGATATCATGCATGAAAGGTCAAGAGACATATATAAGATTCAAGGTGAAGTACAACAAGAAGGAAACAATACGTAGTATAAATCTTCTGGGAGAGGAAACTTCAATCCTCACGGTGGATTCAGAGGAAGAGGACAAGGAGGAGGAATGAATCGAGGCCGAGGACAAATTATCTGTTATAATTTTACACAACTAGGACACCTTGAAAGGGATTGTCAGAACCCTTGTACCACTTGCAGTTATTGTAGCTCATTTGACCATGTTATAGAGGATTGTCTTGTGCTGCTAGCTAAGCTTCAAGAAATACGAGGACCTTAGCAGAACCTGCAAGTGTAAATAATCTATGTTGAAACTCACAGAGAAGACCCTAGAGTCACTATTATAACTAGAGGAGGCGTTGTTACAGGAGAAGACTGACTGACACAAGGGAAGACTATAGAAGATTCAGGAATCAGGAAAGTTGCAAAGAAGACACAAATGTTTGATGCAAGGAAAGAAAGATGTTTGAGGAAGCCAGGAAAGAATTCAGAGGAAGCCAAGGCTCTGCATCAAAGACAAGACCATAAGTGAGAGAATATGGAATGCCTTTGGTATTTGATCAGTCTTCTTTTCTAAAAGAAGGAAAAGAGGTAAGCAAGCTCATGAAATTTGTATACACTTGTATTAAGTTGGTTCAAGACAAAAGCGTTGTACAAGAATTACAAAATTTAATCAGACAATATGAGCTAGGAAAGATAGATCCCTTATGAAATAGGGAAATACACCAAATTGGTAAGAAGAGAAGGACAAATAAGGAATTACATTTGAACGCTCAAATAGGAGAGTATGAGATACACTATGTAGTCCTCGACTTAGGATCAGAGGTCAATGTCATGACGAAGCAAACCTGGGCACTAATGGGAAAACCAAAGTTGATCTATTCCCCTATCAGGCTTAGGATGGCTAACCAGCAATTTGTCATCCCATTTGGATGATTGGAGCATGTCTCTGTGGACATTGATGGAGTAAGAACATTTGCATATTTTGAGGTAATTGAAATAGTCGATGATAGTTTCCCTTACCCTGTGCTGTTAGGAATTGATTGGGCCTTCAATAACTATATTGTTGTTGACTTAAAGAAAATACATATGACTTTTGAAAGAGATGGCCTTAGGGTCATTGCACCTTTAGATCCAGATGAAGGTCAACGGTACACAAAACCTATCAGAGAAGAAGACCACGCATACGCACTAGAAAACATGTATAAACTAACATCCAAATAGCATGATTACATTAATCCTACATCCGATGGGAATCTAAGCTGGCGAAGTGATAGCGCATACTCATAAGACTTAGAAGAAGCACTGGAGAATTGGCAAAACTAGATGTATGAAGTATCTACAAGGAGATGTGCTAGATTAACCAGATAAGTTCATTGGATCGGCACAACAGTAAGTAACTTACCCACATTTGATGGTCTGAATCCATTAGAAGCCTTCCTATCAGATTTTGAAGCAATTGTACCAACACAACAAAGGTTGTTGGCAATGGATGAGTCCTTGAAATACACACCAACAAGATGGTGGGGGACACACAAAAGTAATATTACAGATTGGATACAATGTCGTACTTTGATGAAAGAGTGATTCTCAACACAAGTAGAAGGCTGCAAAGTTTGCTACACAGGTCGAAGCTACCCAAAGGACCATGTGTGAAGCTATGAGGAAACCTGGAGCAACATTCCTCAAGAACAATGGGTACACAGATTCATCAACATGATGGACATGACACCTATAAACTGGTACCTTCAAGCAGAATTGTGCCTCATCACTACAGATTGGAAAGGTAAGACTTAGAATTTTGTAACCACCTTCTTATTTGAAAGCCAATATCCTTCAGTAGATCAAGAACTGTAGGTTGTGAGACAGAAAGTATTCGAGGCGGTATCTAGGCTTCCCTTAGAACAGGAAGAGGATGAATGGACTGTGTCTCTCCAAAAAATGCAAGGTTGTTACAACATCAATGCCAATGAATACGATGATCTAAGGAAGGTGAACATCGCAGAAATAGAGGGCCAGAGAGATGTGGAAGGACCAGGAGTTGATCTACCATTCATTGGACAACCAATCAAAATCAAGAAAGTCAATATTGGAACAGAATAGACACCAAAGTTTGCAAACGTTGGAGATTATTGGGATGCTGCTACCATTGATAAAATTATAGAGTTATTGCATGAATATCAGGACTTGTTTCCAACCAAGTTCACTGATATGAAGAGCATTAAAGGGCCTATGGGAGAGATGAGGATCCCTTTAAAGACAAATTATAGATCAGTCAAATGGAGACCTTACAGACTAAACCCTAAATATAAAGAGAAAGTGAAGATTGATCTTGATAGAATGTTGGAAGAAGGAATTATAGAACCTGTCTAAGAGTCAGAGTGGATAATCCCTATGGTGGTGCAAGACAAGAAAACATGAGAAATCAGGATATGCATAGACCTCAGGAAGTATATTATTTTACAGATGGATTTTCAGGATACCATCAGATCTAGATTGCCAAGGAAAACCACCATAAGACCACATTTGCAATAGAATGGGGATCCTACCAATATACAATGATGCCATTTGGATTGACGAATTCCCCAACAATCTTTTCTAGGGTGGTGGTCAAAGCATTCAAGGAATTTCTGCACAAATTTTTAGAAGCACACTTTGATGATTGGACTTTTTTTAGCTTATTGAAAAATCACATTGAATGTCTAAGGCTATTGTTGGATAAATGAAGGCAGTGTCAAATTTCTTTGAACCTGAAGAAATTAATTTTATTTTCACCATTTGGCGTGTTGTTAGGTCATATTGTATGCAAGCAAGGATTTTTGGTAGATCCATCCAAGATTGTCATTATAGTTGATCTACCCCCTCCTACGTCAGTCAAATAGTTGAGCACTATGCTGGGACACACAGGCTAGTGCATAAAGTTTATTAAGGGCTATGCTCAGATTACAACACCCATGGAGAAGTTGTTGAAGAAGGATTGTCAGTTCAGTTGGACAGAATAATCCCAGCAGAGCTTCGACACACTGAAACAGAAGATGGTTATTGCGCCCATTCTGGTTTTTCTAGATTGGACCAAGGAGTTTCATGTGCATGTCGATGCATCATCCATTGCATTAGGAGTTGTGTTAGCACAACCAGGAACAGGAGACATCGACCACCTATTAGCCTTTGCTAGTAGGAATCTATCTACAACTAAGATTAATTATACCACTATTGAAAGAGAGGGATTAGCCATGGTGTATGCACTGCAAAAATTTTGCCACTATTTGTTGGGAGGACACTTTAAAATGTTTATTTATCACTCCACACTAAAGTACCTAGTCAACAATCTAGTTTTGGGGGGAAGGATATGGAAATGACTGGTGTTATTTCAAGAATATGATTTTGAGATCATAGTAAATCCAGGGAGAATGAACAAAGGTCCTGACCACTTATCAAGGTTGGAACATGGAGAAGAGCCAACTAGTTTAGAGGATGCACTACCGGATGCATAGCTACTAGCCATTAGAAAGATCAATGACCACTTCACAGAGATAGTCCAGTTCCTGTCAGCAGGAATGGCACCTAGCGAGTACACAATTTCTCAGAAGAAACAACTAGTGGTGCGCGCTGCAAATTTTTCACTTATCATCAAACATCTATACAAGATGGGACCTGATGATATTTTGAGAAGGTGTGTTATGGAGGCAGAACGACCACTGATCCTTGAAGAATCTCATGAGGACATTATGCATGGAAAGAAGCTGTGCAGAAGGTTCTTAGAGCTGGCCTTTGGTGGCCTACTTTACACAGAGATGTTAAAGACTATTCCAGAGCCTGCGGTGTATGCCAGAGGGTTGGGAAACCATCCAAAAGAGATGAAATGTTATTAGCACCACATATGACCCTACAAGCATTTGAGAAATGGGCCATTGACTTTGTTGGACCTATAAATCCACCTGGAAATCATACAAGAGAAAGGTACATAATTATAGCAACAAAATACTTGACTAGATGAGCCGAAGCAAGAGCAGTCAAGGCCTGTAGTGCAACTACAGTTGCGCGCTTCATATTTGATGACATCATAACCAGGTTTAGATGCCCAAATATCCTTATGAGTGATCAAGGAACACATTTCATCAATAAGACAGTTGAACCCTTGACTAAATATTTTTCCATCCACCATCAGAAGAGCACACCGTACCATCCTCAAGAAAATGGGATAGTGGAAGCATTCAACAAGATCTTGGAGACAACACTAACCAATATTTGTTTTGTAAATAGAGATGATTTGGATTTAAGAGTACCAACAATGTTATGGGCCTATAGAACAACTTGCAAGAAGCTAACAATGCAGACACCTTTTAAGTTGGTATATGGTCTTGAAGCTGTTGTTCCAATGGAATATCTGGTACCAAGCCTGAGAATTGTTGCCTTTACAGATATGGATGACCCTGGTGTTGTTCAAGAGAGGATTTCATAGTTGGTTGAATTGGAAGAAGATAGATTCATTGCAGGATTCCATCAGTAGGTTCATAAGGAAAGAGAGAAGTCTTATCATGATAGGCACATCAAGAAGAAGGAATTCAAGCAAGGTGATCTAGTACTGGTATATGACATCAAGTTCATAAAACATCCTGGGAATTTATAAACACATTGGCTAGGGCCATATGAGATCGCTTATGTTACAGAAGGAGGAGTTGCGCAATTGAAGACTCTGAATGGAAAATGGAAGGATGGTTTAGTGAATGGGATCCGAATGAAGTTGTACTATGACAACCAACTGCCTCACAGCTCTCAATAGAAGCATGAAATAAAGGTGCAGTTGAAACTAGGTACCAGACACAGAAAATTCAATGTGCATAAGGGATGGAGAGGAGGCAAAGAGCAGAATGCAGAGGCTGCACTGTGCAGCCTGAATTTGAAGTAAAACAGGAAGCTTAGATATGAAGTGCCTCGGGATGAGTCACAGGTGAGTGTTGGAGGCATGTTGGCCCTTGGTTATGGAAGTATGCAAAGATCAAGGAATAAAAGGGAGAATGTGAACTGCGCGAAAGACACAGTGATTGTTATTGGGTCGAAGTGAACAAAAGAGCAGAAAACATGGAGAGAATTCTGAGAAAGAAATTTGTTGGACAAGGAGATCGGGGATGATAGATAAGTAAGGAAGAAGGATCGTGGACAGGTCAACAAGCAGAAAAATCCACCATTGGATGCTTTGGAGCACCGCACGAGAAGAAAGGAAAGCAGGCTGGTAAAGCCTTGAAAATATGGGTCAAGTTGACCTAGGGTTTTAGACACCTAGGGTTTTGGACGCCTAGGTTTCAGCCTAAGGCTGTCAGTGAGCTATTGTAATGTATAAAAAGAGGTCTAAAGAGCCTAGGTTGGGTTTGTATGATATTTCTATTGATCTATTTGTATTGTGGATGTGAGTGAGTATTGTATTGAGAGAGAGAAGTGCTGAGAGTGAGAGCCTTCTGGATTGTAAGATCTTCAGCTGGGTGCGAAGATCAACCCTGCAGCTGGGTGCGCAGGTAGGGGAAGAGAAAGAGAGGAGAAGAGAGAATATCTGCTAGTGAAGAGCGCAGTTAAGAACTGTGTTCTTTACTTTAATATATTATAGCACAGTTCTATGGATGTAGCCCTAGAGAGAGGGTGAACAACATATATTTTGTGTTGGGTGTGATTGATAATTTTTGTCTGTCATTGATATACTGTGATTGCATTGTTGCTTTAGATATAATAAGTAGATGTGCATAATAGATCTAAGTTGACAAGTGATATATGAATGTTGTGTTTTTCTTGTGTTAGATCCACTTGATATTCCCTTTGGTTGTAGACATCTATATCCTGCAACCCCCTCATAACTGCTTCGGGTGAGACTGCATCTACTTCGCAGGTGTTGTCGAAAGGGCCAAAAGTTAGGGCTTGTTGGTGTTCTCTTGGAGCTAAACCTTGGGTCTACCCCTATGCCAACAATTCTTGAAAAGGTCTGAGCAATAGATTCTATAACTTTGAATGTTTTCCCTTAGGTTCATTTTCTCTATCCCATTTCAAGACTAAGTCTCCTACTTTAAAATTCTTCTCTTTGGACTTATGCTTGTCAAACCATCTTTTAATTATCTGTTGATGAGCAACGAACTTTGATTTTTTCCTTCTCCCTATCCAGCATGAGGAGGGTATCAATTCTTTGTTGAATAACTGATTAGGGTTGTCCTCTTAAACCTTGAGCAAGCTGAAGGGATGGAAGATATAACCCATTTGGGAGAATGGATTCTTTTCCTTATACCAAAAATTATGGGGAGTTCCCTATAGCTTCCTTGGGTGTTACTCTGTCTTCCCATAAGGAATTATGAAGCGATCTATGCCAATTCCTCTGATTGTCTGCAACTGTTTTCTTCAAGATCCTCACTAGGCTCATATTGGTTGATTATGCCACCCCATTTCCTTATCGATAGTAGTTTGTAGAGTATATGATTGTGATTCCTTTGTCTAGATCAAACTTTATTAATAGAGTGGAAGAAAGATAAGTTGCATTATCAAACACAAGCACAGAAGGCATCCCAGACCTCATGATCAGTTTTTGTTCTATGAATTGGATTACAACCCTTTCACTCACACGAGTCAGAGGGATGGCCTCTGCCCATTTCGTAAAATAGTCTGTGGCAGATAGTATGTATTTATGTTGTTTTGAAGAACTCAAGGTAATATCCCCTATGACGTCCAACCCCCATTGCTCGAATGGTTTGGATATGGTCACTGGTTAGAGTGGGAGAGTTTTTCTCTTCTCTCTCCCCGCACTCATTTGACAAGTTTTACAGTTTCTAGCGTATGTATGAGCGTCCCTAAATAGAGTAGGCTAGTAATAGTCAGATCTTAATATTTTGTGAGCAGTGGTATTCCCTGCAAAGTGTCCACCTGCAAGACCATCATGGAGCTCCCTCAGAACCTTTCCTTCATATTCACGTTCGAGACATCTCAAGAGTACCCCATCATAATTTACATAGAAAAGTACTGAATTTATGAGGTGATATTGTGTAGATTTTAGTCTGAGAGCTCTCATTTCCTTACGGTTTAGGTTTTCTGGGCAATTCCCATGATGCATGAGGTAAAAAAAAATTCCATACCAAGACTCTTGCCCTGGGGGAATGCATAAATATTCACTACACCATAATGCTAATTCATTTTCCCACTCGAGGTCTTCATTTATTCGGTCTTGGGATTCTGCGGCCAGTTTACACAATCCTTGTCCCTTCACTAGTTTGAAGGGTTTTATATCTAGATCAAATTCTTGGACAACTACCATCCAGTTTCCTCTTCTCTCCCCCATCTCCTATTGAGTGAATAGGGATCGGACTACGGGATGGGGCATGATGACTTTGGTGTGATTTTTTAGGATGTAAGATCTGAAATGTTTTACTTCTTTGTACACCGCATAAGCTTGTTTGTCTATAGAACAATAATTCAATTCGGCCCCTTGGAGATTAGTGCTCATGAATGATATCAGTAACTCATTGTTATCATCATCCTTCTGGGTCAAAAATGAAGCTAAGGATTGGTCAAAGGCGAAAGTATAGAGGAAAAAATATTTACTAAATTCGGGACTTCACAGCACTGGAGCTTGAGATATTGCAGTCTTGATATTTTTGAAAGAATCTTTTTGCTCGTCATCCCACTTAAAATCAGCATCCTTGCAAATCATTTTTTGTAAAGGTTTGATAGTTTTAGCTAAATCGGGCATGAATTTCCTCACAAAAATAATTTTCTCAAAGAAGGATCGCATAGCGTTTTTGTTGTGGGGTAAGGAAAGTTGAGATATTGCCTTTATTTGTTCTAGATCTATGTGAATTCTTGGTTGAGATATAATATGACCTAGTAGTTTCCCTTCCTCGACACCAAATATAGTTTTCTTAGGGTTTAAATAAATTCCATATTTCCTACACCTTTTGAAATCTGGGTTAGATGTTGGATGTGGTCTTTTTTGTTCTTTGAATACACAGTCACGTCGTCCAAGTATACTACTACACATTTGTTAATCAATCCCTAAAAATATACGTACATGTTCCTTTGGAAGGTTTCTCCTGCATTAATCAACCCACAAGGAATGCGTTTATAAGAAAAAGTTCCCCACTTGGTTCGGAAGGTAGTTTTCAATCGGCCTTCTTCTGAAACTAGAACCTGGTTGTCACCTGAAAAAATGTCTAGAAGGGAGAAAATTTAAGAACCAGACACACTCTGAAAGAACTGATCCATGGGTGGGACTGGGTAGTTATTCTTTTTTTATGCTCTATTAAGATTTATGAAATCTACACACAGGAAGATTTCCCCAGACTTTTTCTTGATAGGAACCAAATTTTCTACCTAGGCAGAGTGTCTAACCTGAAAGATAATCCTAGCATCTAGTAATTTCTTTAACTTTTGATACATGATGGGTTCCAAATATGGATGGTTCTTCCTAAGCTTCTGTCATGGTAATTTTACTCCAGATTTTAATGGTATTGTGTGTTTAATAATGCAAGTGTCATAAGTTTTCAATTCTCGGTAGGACCATGAAAAAACATCTTGATATTCTCTAAAAAGTTTGAGATAATCTTTCCTTTTTTCTTTAGACATTGTTTTTCCTAGATTTATATTCTTAGGGGTTTCCGAGGTTCCTAGATTTATAGTCTCGTATATGGGACACGAACTCCATATCTTTGTGTTCATTGACCCTTTAAATCGTTCCCTTGGGTCGAAAAGGTTCTCCAAATTGGCCACCCCTTTCGGTATCATGTGAAACCTTGGTTTCTTACCAGAGTGATCTGTTTTGCCTCTTTGTTCTTGGAAATTGGTTTCTTCTATTTGATCTTGGAATACTTCATCATCAATATCCACATATTTAAAACTTTCTTGATTGGTTAGAAAGTCTATAATATGTTCATCTCATTCAAAAACCTTCCAATTAGAAATATTGTTGGGTACTGATGGTTTGTAGAATAGTTCCACACTGAACTTGGAGGCTTCATAGTCTTCTAAAGGGGACAGCCTTGAAGATGCAATAGCTAGGGAATTAGCAACAATATTCTTTGTCTTGCGAAATGAAGTAGTATTAAAGGCCTCAAAATGTTCTATTAGCCTATGCACCTCTTGTTGATAATTCCTCAAGTGGGGTGAGTTGCAATGTATAGTATTCTTTACTTACCTGACGATAATTTCAGAGTCCCAAAAAACTTTTATTTCTTTAACATTTAAGTCTATGGATTTGTTTAGTCCCTAAACCAGAGTTTCATACTCAAAAGTGTTATTAGTGCATTCAAATTCTAGTCTGCAGGGCATGAAATTCCACTTCCCCTTTGGGTCAATGAAGATACATCCTGCTCCCGACCCTTCTTGCGATTTAGAACCATAAAAATACAGTGTTCAAACTTGTGAGAGAAATTTATCAGCTTCTTTGTGCCTAGTTACTTCCTCATCTTCACATACCTTGTCTGCGTTTTCCAATAGAGGTTCTTGGTGGAAGAGGGTTTCTTCCGCCGCTGCCAGTATATTCACTTGAAAATCCATTTCGTATTTTTTAGTGAGAGGTACATCAGATGAGAGAGGAGAGAAATTTCTAAAATCAGAATCGCAAGAGTATCTTCCTAGCATGAGGAATCTGTTGATGAGGGTTCGTTGAAGGCTTCTAAATCGGTGACAATATGTTTTAGATACCTCTCCCTATCGATCATAATCATGTTGGTATGTCCTTTTAATGGAAAACAGAGGTGAGCCCAGTCTGTGTTGAAGTATACATTCAATTTCTTGGACCAATCTTGACTAAGTAGAAGTCCATAAGCTTCTGGTATATATACTACAATGATGTCAACTACTTGAACAAATTTCTGGTGTGTAGCCATTTTGATCATGACATCCTTAAGTTCCCCAATAAATTTTACCCGATTTATGTCTAGTTGAATAATGTGTTTATCACTTTTGAGTAGAACTGTGCTTAATTTATTGCATATGGATAATGGCATGACATTGGAGGATGCCCCTCGGTCGACTAAACAATTATGGAGGTTTATGTTGAAGACTTCAAACGTTAAAAGGAAAGGTGGGACAAAAGGCTTTCTTTTTTTATCTATAGAGAAAGCATTCACATTTGGTTTATTCTTTAGATCTGTGGGAGATGGAACCTCCCCTAGGTAAGTGCTTGTTATAGGGGTTTCTATTGAATTTAAGGCTTGTAACATAAAGTTATTTTTCTGAGGAATTCTACACATGTCCATGACCGACACATTAGCCTTCAACTTTTTCAAGTCTTCTATTATGTTGTAGTCTAGCTTGGGTGACTCCCGTGTATGGATATTTGTAGGATTTTTTTGGGAGACAAAAGGTTCTTTCAAGTGATTAGTTGTTTGTTTTCCCCTCGAAGATTGGACAATGTTAAGGTCATTTGAGACTGGTTGACCCTTACTTCGCATTTTCATAGCTAATACCTCAGCGGGTGGTTCTTGAACCTCAAATACATCATCAAGAGGCATCGTTAAGTTAGGATCCCATAACAACATGGTTGTTTCTTCCAGCGGCTCAACTTCCTCCTGATTGATGATGTTTACCATTGAGCCACTTGATTATTCAGTAAGGGAAACATAGTCTAGGAACCAATTAGCCATTAAATTCATAGCATGCACCCATTGGGGAGAGTCTCTTTCAGAATGTTTCTCCTTATGATATGTACAAAAAGATTTTGATGCTACATTACCCAGGTTGATGTTTAAGTTGGTTGGGGGAGGTTCAATCACTTTGAAAGGTGGGTTTCTCTTGAAAAAGGGTGTATAGGGACTTTGACCTTGATTTCCTTCCCCGACACTTCTTTTCATGTCTACGATTTCATTTCAAAGTTTCTTTATCGTCTGTTGTAGGTATTTTGTGTCCCTGCTTCCCTTTTCCGGACCTTGTTCTATTTATTTTCCCAGAGGTCTAGTCAATAACAGTCCTCTCCTAGGTGGAGGTTGAAATTCCTTCTTAACTAGTGAGACCTGACCCTCTTTGCATCCCTTCATTTGGGATTCAATCGTTTTGGCTTCCTCAAAATTTTCAGCTAGGGTATGTTTTGCAGCCCTTTTTAAAAACATGGAAATAGAAGCAGGGAGAGCATTATCATATACCTCAATTTGCAACTCCTGAGCAGGTTTAGCTTCAGGTTGAAATTTTTTCATGATAGTGGTAAATCATTTATTGAAGTCTTTAACCTTCTCTTTTAAACTCATGGTGGAGGCGAAGAGTGCATCCATCAAAGCTCCTATAGTGGTTTCTTCTGCAAATGTGTTTAAGAAATATTTTTGAAACTCCATCCAACTAGTTATGGACCCTACAGGAAAGTTAAAATACCAAGTTGAGGTTGAATTCTCAACTGTATAGGGAAAAAGTCTACATACTATGGCCTCATGTTGTGCGCTCATCAGTCTTATAGCTAGTATGAACTTTTTAATATGGTCTTCAGGCAATCCAGAGGTTTCAGGGTTGAACTTGGGAAGTAATTTTTATGGATGTCAAGGGAGGTTATGTATCCGTCTTGGGACTGCCTGAGCATCTCTGGCTAACCAAGGTTGATTATTTGGAGGTGGATTGCCCCTTTCTTCATTATTTTCACATTTATCCTCCATGTCGTTCGATTCTTAAATTGAGTGATCTGAGTTGAACCCTTCCTCGTCGGATTCAAAATCGTCCAGCTCGGAGTAATTACCAGCTGGTTTTATAGGGATCCGATTGAGGGGTTTCGGGGGTATCGACCACTGTTCTGCTTACTTGTTTTATACGAGGAAGTAAAGGGGATAAGGGAAATGATCCAATTTTTTGAGCGTAAGCCCTTGTGATTATTTTGAATTGGTTCAAATCTTCGTGGGGAAGAGTGTAAGGTATTTCAGGGAATGGGTTTTCTTCCTCTTGTTGGGGTGAGTTACTCATTTCAGGCGTAGTCTCTGTATGTGGGCTATATTGAGAATGAATATCCATGCATGTGGTTTGTTTTGAATCTGTTGGCTATGCGAAATATTATATCAGAAATATTGTTAGCCATCCATTCATTCAAACCCTCCTTCTAGCGGCAATTTTATTGAGGGGTCTGAGATCCCTTTAACTCAACAGTAGGAACCAAACCTGCCTTAGAGGCCCAATTAGACTCTATAACATTTTATGGTGGATTGGTTCTCCATATCTTTCAATCTAGCTAATTTATCGATGGGCTTTACTTGGTGATTGACATGATATCATCCTATGAAAATTCCTCCTTCAGTTTAAACGTTCTCTTTTTGTCTTTTATTTTATTAGATGAGTCTGATAAAATGAGATGTGATGGTATAAACCAACTGATAGAAGGGATTATTAACTACTGAAGAAGGCTGAGCTTTGGATAACCCTAATTCTCAATCATGCAGACAAATATATTCACACCTATTACAAGCCTAGTACTAATACATTAACTTGTTGGTATTTTGGATGTTCCATAAACTATTTTATTTGACTTGGTTCCATGCTTTCCACCTGTGTGATCTCCATTTCCCATGTTGATTCTTGTTCTGCATGTTGCTTGACTATGTCATGTAGGTCAACAAATTATTTGGGTGAGCCGAATTCTGGGAGGCCAATGCCTTTCATCTCCTGATTGATCTTTTCCCAGCCTTTTTCGCACTTGGCCCACTTCTTCTGTATCTCCCACTGAGATTCTTGGGCCATACTTACCCATTATTCAGTTTCTTTCCTGATCTGAGAGATTTTGTTATCCCTTAGAACTCAAATACCATTCTCCTGTACGTCTCGGCCCTTTTGCACTATGCTGATGTAGTAAATTATTTCTACCACTTGGTATGCTTTTTCATACCATTTCTCCACGTCCTTGCAGGTTTTTAGTGCCATAAGGGTATCTTCTTGGAAATCGGTTGTGCCTATAGTGAAAAGATGTCTTTCTCTTGTGAAATTTTCATAATCATATTGGAACTCACTCTTCTGGAACACAATGATCTGCATCAAGTCTTGATAATATTTTACCAAATGGCATAGATGATCTAGATCCTTTAGTGCAACGGCTAGTTCCTTTTCATCTTGCCTTGCTCAACCCAATGTGGCATCAATGATAGCCATCCCTACGTCGATGAGCTCATATGTCTTTGCATGTTCTGTACTGAGAAGCTTCTCCTCCGTGGTGATGAGAATCGAGCTATCCATGTGAGTCTTCTCTTCTTGGTGGTCCTTTTAATGATAGCTTTCCTCTTCTTGTCATAAGTGATCGCCTGTATATCAGTGATCTCATCAATAGGCTCAGGGATTTGTTGTTCTCTCTGGGTTAGATTATTTCCTACACTCCCTACTATGTGTATTTGTTCTAGGGCTAGTTCATGTACTTCTTTCATATGATTTGATGGCTTTACCTCCTTTTGGTGTTCATCGACTGGTGAGGTATTGGCCAAAATTGAAGAGTCATTGATAGGTTCAGTACTTACTTGGTGATCGGTTGTTGAAGTGCCGATATATTGTTATTACACTTCCTCCTTTTGTCCACCTAATCCTATATCCTCTCTCAAGCCTTCTTTCAGGGTCCCTGACAGGTCGAGAATCTCAGTGTCTAAGATGCTTTTGGCCTCATGGTCGTCTTGTGGAGGGTTTTGAACTGATGCATCAGGACTTGGAGAAGATATTTTCTCAGGTTCCTTCTCCTCTATAATTGGTATCAGAGTTACCAATGAGACCTTTGAACTCTCCTCATTCTCATAGATGGTTATTATATCAAACCGGGGATTTGGCACAACTGTTTCACCTTGTGTTCTTGGATGTTCAAACTGGGTTGGAATGGTCATCGGTGATCTAATCAATGGTGATGGAACTTTGGGGTTTTCCATACCGATGATTTCCTCTAATTGTATTGACTCTGAGCCATTTGTCTCCTCTCTAATTGTAATTGGGTCGTCCGAGGGGATCCTCATCATTTCTATGATTTGAGGATCATTCTCTAGCTGGTCTATGACTCTCTAGGCTCCTTCTAATAACAACAACCCTCTCATTTGTGCCTCTGTGGTTTCTGCTGCTCTTATTTCTTCTCTAACCCTGAGAGCTTCTTGAGCTAACTACTCTATTGTTTTGACCTACACATCCATGCTCATAGCGTTGAACCTAGTCATGTTCGAGTTAGATTTACTTTGTAATACCTCCTCCTAATCTTGAGCACATTCTGTAAAAATATCATCTTCGAGCTTGTCATGCACGTATGGCCAATAGGAAGAGACTTGTGAAGTGTGTTGGAAGACAAGGAATTTAGGTTCGTGCTTTCGAAACCAACTTGTCAGGAACCTGTATTCCAGCTGAATCAAACCCTATTGTTTAGCTTGAGCCGTGTCCTTCATTATATAAAACCCCACATGGAAACTGTAGGGTATAAATGTTCGTTTCTTGTCCTTGACCAAAGTGGCATTATAGCCCTCTAGGATAGTCTGATAACATGTTTCTCCTATGATGAGCCAGTCTTGGACGTGAGCAGAGAGAAAATGTGGTGCTTCGGTGGCCCCGAACACCCTAATATAGGTTGTGTGTTCACCTAGATAATAGTGGCCTACCTTCGAGATCATTTTCTTGGCTGGTACAGGTAGCCTTGGGCATTCCTTTTTAAATATAATGAAATAAACCCGAGCAATGAATTCATTGAAAATAATTTCATAAGATGTTTTGTACCTGTTCTCCCACAGAATGCTGAACTAGACATGAAGAGGCAGTTATGAAATGTGCCAACTCAAATTCATACAAGCGAAGACATTCCTCGTGTAGATTACATTTAGTAGATACAATTCCATGTGAAAAGTGGGGGCTTCTCCTTCTTTCAGCATCTGAGCCTGCAATACATCGGTGCTCAATTGCTTGTAGATTATTGCTCCCCAGTTGAAAATAGTCCCCTAAATATCCACAGTGTACGCCAGGGGAATCCATGCTTCCGAGAACTTGGCGCAGTCCTTTTCCCTGTATAATCGATAGATGAGAGCCATCAAGTAGATATATGGCTCCCTCAAGTTCACTGTCCCATACCAGTCGTTGCTTCGGTTTGTAAATTTCTTGTCCTCCTTCCACCATGAGGCCATCAATCATCTGGTGTCATGGAATTCATAGAGATTCACCATGAAGTATGTGTTCAGCCACTCCTCTGGGTCCCTGAGCTTATAGTACTTTTGGACTTCTATCGAGAGAAAAAATCTGACACACCCACCATTCTCATCGTTGATCAGGAATTTATGCGCGTCTATGTGATCAATCAACCAACTCAAGGTCTCAATGCATGGGAAAACTAGAGTTCTGAAAGCTACCATGTACAAGCATGATTGTCGAATGTTCAGGAAAACTTGGTCATCGAGCACCCTTACATACGGGTCATTGTGTCGGATAAACTTTAGGTAATCCTCCCGATTGATTCTATTGAATAGATCTCCCCACTATGGGAGCATTATTTTAGATCCAGTGGTTTCTTTTGTATCTCCAAAAGCCAGGGGTTGAATGAATGCCTTCTTAGTCAAAGTTTTAATGAATGGATCCTCCCTGGGAGTGTATTCTAACTGCCTCGTAGTGCCGAGAGAAGAACCTTCACCAATCTCTACCTCCTTTAACTTTGGTGCCCTCGGAGAGCATCTGGTCGTTGGCTTTCTTGGAGGCATTTTTTCCTCTTCTATTAACTTAACCTAGTTTTGATAGTTCGAAAATCAAACACAACTCTTGAGAGGCTCTCTTCGCTTCTTCAGTTTCTCTAGAAATGGAAACTTGTGTGCAGAATGGAGGTGTTCGAAGATGTTTTAGTGATTTAAATAGAAATCATACTTACCTTATTGCATCAGTTATTCAATTCGATATATGAATGTGATTCTACAAAATCTACCGCCAAATCTTCATTATGTATAAAATTAAATTCAATCGTAGGTTGGTGGTGCAAGATATAATATGGTCTATCGGCGATTTCAAATTCTCGTTATTCAATCACCACATGGGGTAGCCACCTATGTGGAGAAAAACATTAATTGGCCTATTAAATGGTAGAATCTAATCGTATCTCGTGCTGAAAACATCCCATAATTTCGCTAATCTAACTGGTGGATTGGGAGTCGATGCTTCTCTTTAAACATTCTTTGTTGATATATCCTGGAAAAAACCTCAACGTCGATCCATCTTTCCATACAGATCTGACGTCGGAAATATGACTGAGAAGTGTGACTAGGACACAGGGAAACCTAAGGTGACTCGTGACAAAACTAGGCCGTATGAAATGCCTACATGGAAAAGACATGTGGCACTTGAAACTGGCGTCTTCGTTTAATCATGTTATTCAAAGTTGGGGGAATTTTCCTTCGTTGATCCTTTTAACAACATATCATACCCTATCGATTTTGAAAAAGTATCAAGGATCAGTGATCGATAATAAGCTTAACCATGTTCTCCCAGATTTACCCCCTCGAAAATTGTCGATGTCAAAAGTGCATCGGGGGTCGGTGATCGGAAATGTGTCCATATGGAAATTTTCAATGATTTAACCCTTTGAGATTTCACAGACCCCAAACAAACACATCCTTCATCGGCTATTGGGGTTTTATCATGGCTCATGTCAATGTTTATCCCTCTTGTATTTCACCGATGTCGATGGGAAATCAACTAACTCTTGAATCTCCTTGGCGAACAACTAGTGAAAATTTACTCCACCTTCTACCAATGTTGATGATACATCGACGATCGGTGATTATTGTTACTATGTGTTCATTTTACCTTTTTGGATTTTTCCGACGCCGAACATAGGCGCGCTAGTCACAATTTTAGTTACAGATTCTTAGTTAGAATGCCAAGTTCTTTCAGACACAAAGGTTTTCACATTGACAAGTTCAAACAAATCCAATTTTATCGATGAAAAGACATGAAAACAAAATTATCAATCCCTCCACAATGGACTCTATTCATAAAACAAAACAAAACAAAACAAGTGGTACCCAAAAGTGACTGAATTTCATAAAAGATTTTAGAGTGTGTTGAGTGTTCAACATGCCCATAAAACTTGGGTTCCAAGTTGTGATGTCCCTGGGATTTGAGAGATGTTTTCTTGTAAGGTTGGAACTAGAGAAACACCTGATCACCTTCCTGAAAAACCCTTTCTGAACGATGTTGGTCCTCTGGTTGCTTCATGCGATTTTGGGCCATGTGGAGGTTATCCTTCAGAGCCGCTAGGGTGGTTGTGCGACCTTGCAGTATTTTATCAATATATTGGACCTTTGATGTTCCTAGAATATAGATAGTGAGTGTAGATGGGTGTTGGCCATACACAACTTCAAATGGGATCATTTTAGTGGTCATATGATAGGAAGTATTGTACCACCATTCTACCAAGGGGAGCCATTTCACCCACTGGTGTTGTTTGTCTGAAGCAAAACACTGCAAGTAGGTTTCCAAACATTTTTTGACCACTTCTATTTGGTCGTCAGACTTGGGGTGATAGGATGTGCTCATTTTCAATTAGGTTCCCTACAATTTAAAAAACTCTTTCCAAAATGTGTTGGTGAAAGTTGTGTCCCAATTAGAGACAATAGAGATGGGCATGCCATGTAACTTGAAAATATGATCAAGGAAAACTTGTGCTGCTAGTGTTGGTGTGAAAAGGTGGGGTAATGCACAAAAATGAGAATACTTGGTGAGGCGATCAACCACCACCATGATGATAGACTTGTTCCCAACTTTTGGAAGGCCCACTATAAAATCCATGGAGATTTCTTTCCACGTAGAAGTTGGAATGGGTAGGGGTTGTAGGGTGCCTAGAGACTTGATAGTTTCACCTTTATTATGTTGGAACACCTCACATTTTTTGAAAAAGTGAAGGATATCCTTCTTCATTCCTACCCAGAAAAAAGAACAACAGGCATGGTCATATGTCTTTTGGAACCTCGAGTGAAATTCAATAGCTGATGAGTGAAACTCATTTAAGAGTCTCGAATTTAGTGTTGAAGAGAGTGATAGAACCAGGCTATCCTTATATCTGAGAATATTGTCCTGCCAAGTGTAGCCGATATGAGGATTAGGCTCCTCTTGAAGGCACTAAATTATCTTGGAGATAGTCAGGTGTGTTAGCCACTCTTGGTGTACTTCTTCAATCCAATCACGGACCTCTAAGGATAAGGAAAAGAGGGAGTTGTCCTCCTCATGTTGTCTTGAAAATGCATCAGATACTATATTATCTTTTTCCTTTTTGTATATGATTTCATAATCATAACCCAACATTTTGGGCAGCCACTTATTTTGTTATGGAGAGGATAGTCGTTGCTACAAAAAATATTTCAAACTATGGTGATTTGTTTTGATCTGAAAACAACATCCCAAGAGATATGTCCACCATGTGTGCACCGCATGGAGAATGGCCATCATTTCTTTTTCATACGTAGATCTACCCAGATTGCAACCACTCAATGCTTGGCTAGTAAAGTCCAAAGGTGACCATCTTGTGTGAGCACTGCGCCTATACAAGTGCCAGAAGCATTTGATTCCACCACAAAGGTTTTTTTGAATTCAATATTTTCTAGGACAAGATTAGTACACATGTCCCTCTTTAACTCTATGAAGGCTTGTTCAGCAGCAGGTGTCCAATGAAATGCATTCTTCTTAAGGAGGTCAGTCAAGGGCTTAGAAATTTTTTCATAATGGTTGACAAATTTCCTATAATATCCTGTGAGACCAAGAAAACCCCTTAGGTTTCTTAAGGTTGTGGGTCATGACCACTCCTGCATAGCTTGTATCTTTTTGGGGTCCACTTTTACCCCTCCATGACTTACAATGTGTCCCAAGTATTCCAGTTCCCTCGCTCCAAATGAACAATTGGTATTTTTTAAAAACAATTGGTTTTCTTGCAACAAGTGAAGGACTTTGTCCACATGAAGAAGGTGGTTCTCCCAAGTGTGGTTGTAAATGAAGATGTCATCAAATAAAGCCAAGACAAACTTCTGAAGGTAAGATTTCAATATTTTATTCATGAGACTTTGAAAGGTGGATGGGGCATTGCAAAGGCCAAAAGGCATGACCAAGAATTCATAGTGTCCTTCATGAGTTCTGAAAGCAATCTTTGGAATATCTACCTCCTTCATCCGGATCTGTTGATAGCCGAAGCAAAGATCTAATTTGGTGAATACATAGGATTCTTGGATTTCATCCAAAAGATCATTAATGACAGAAATGGGAAACTTCTATTTGATGGTTAGTTTATTCAGGGCATGTGCACCAAGTACCTTCTTTCTTTAAGACCATCACCACTGGTGAAGAATATGGGTTGGTACTAGGGTGAATTACCCCTTCCTCCAGTAATTATTGTACCATCTTTTCTATTTCATTTTTTTGAGAAAATGGATATTTGTATGGATGTACATTGGGGGGTTGACTGCCTAGAAGGATAGGGATGTTATGATCATGATCACCCCTGGAAGGAGGTAGGGTTGTGGGAACCTCAAATACCTTGGGTTACTTTTCCAAGATGAGTTGCAAGCTAGGAGGAACTACCTGAGATGCATGTTCAGTGACCTAGATGGCATTAAATTGAGAAATCACACTATGGTGACCTTTCTTCAACAATTTTCCCATCCTATGAGAGCTGATGATTTCAGGAGAAAATTCTTGAATAACTCAGAGGGTATAGGGGTGAGAGTCTTGGTTGAAGCTCATATATAATTCTTGATAATCTATTGTGATTCTCCCCAAAGTGTGAAGCCATTCCACTCCTAAGAAAATATCACAACCACCCATGGCAATAGATAACATGTGGTTTTTCATATGATAATCACCCATTTGGAGTTTAACATTCTCACAACATCCCCCACACTTCATAGTACCACCATTAATGATGAGGATTTAAAAATTATAAATAGGGTGGACAAAGCATGGATATCATTAGAAAACATGCGATGAATAAAATTATGGGTGCTACCACTATCGATCAATACCACCACCTGTCTATGTTTGATGTATCCCTTGAGCTTCAATGTTTTCAGGGTCGAAATACCAGAGAGTGCATCAAGTGATATGAAGAGTTCCTCTAGTTACAGAGGGGTTACAACTGGAGCTTTGGTGTGATCACTTGATTGAGCCTCTTCTACGTCAGGAGCCTCCTCTGATGGGATGTCTTCATAGGGAGAGGAAGTTGATGCATCAATCTGGAAGAAATTTTGTTCTCTACATTTATGCCTTGGGGAATAATTTTCATCACAATAGTAGCAAAGTCCTTGCTTGCATAATTCAACCATTTCTGCTCGAGATACCTTTTGGACCTTCAATGTTTCTATCAGAGTTGGGTTATCCCAAGGGCGAGGATGGTTGAGAACTAGATCCTTCATGGGTGGGGCCTTAATGATGGACTCAACTTCCATTGCTAATTGACATGCATGCAACCAGGTAGTAAGATTATGCATGTTCACATGAGCCCGTATGGATTCCTTTAAGACATTGATAAAACATTCAAGGTAAAATGCATCAAATAATCCCTCAATCCTGATAGCCAACTATTCAAATGCCATGATGAAATCTATGACTGATCTAGTTTGGCACAGCTTGGTGAGCCTAACCAAAAAATGTGATTCCCTATCAAAACGGGCACAAACTGCTTTAGTGAACATGTTCCAAGTGGGTATTATTGGATAACATTTCTTATGCCACTACCACCAATTCCACCATTATTGATCCAGGTAAAAAACCCCTACATGGAGTTTTGTCTCATCATCCCAAATATTATGGAGGGATAAGTATTGTTCCATTTGAAAGACCCACCCTGTTGGGTTGGATCCATCAAATTTTTGCATGTCAACTTTGGGCACCTTATTCCAAGAGTGGGGAGAACCCCAAGGGGAGTGGGAGGAATGAGTATGATCATAATGGGAATGTTGAGGGTCCTCTGCATTGGGATCTTCCTGCTTACCTTTTTAGAATTGTTGCATGGATTCATGGATGGCTACATGGACTTTTGTTTGGATGGACTCTTTGACTTCGACTCGTATGGTAGTGGTGATGGATTCCATTTTTGTTTCTAATATGGACAACCTAGTCTCCCAGTCTTCTTGGGTCTGAGCTCTGGTGGTTGGCATAGTAGCATCTTAGGAAGTGTATGAGGTGTTAGGAAGAAAATTGGGGCCACAAAAATGAGATGTAATGGGGTGATCCAGACAAAGAGAGGATTCAAATGGGATAGGTGTCAAATACGGGTGTCTTGGACAAGGGTGGGACCATGAAAAAAAAGGGCTTAAAAGTGAAGAGTACTGATGCGATCAGAATGAAGAGAGGAATGAAATGGACTAGGTTACAAATAAGGGTGTTGACAGGTCCTAGAACCCCCCCTCCCCCCTTTTTTTTTCTCCTATGGAGTTATACTCCGCCTTGAATACTTCTGCAGTGGCAGAATTCCCAAATTCTCAATAATAAAAAATGTTGGAAGGGAGTGTATCTGTAGCGAAAAAATATGATAGGGGCTAATTTGCAATGCAATAGATCAGTTGTTGTTGTCCCAAGGGTTAGGGCTTGCAGGGTGTCTACAGTCAATGGTTTTCCCTGTGCTATAGATCTCTTATATACGTGCAGGTTCCAACAATAGTACTCAACCCAATATCTTAGGGAACCAACTAAAGAGGCTAGACCATACCCTTATTCGTACTACTCGACTACCCAGGTACTATAAAGTATCTTCTTGGGTGTTGTTCTCGGTGAAACTATATCATTTAGGCGGTCGATCGATTTATCTATGGAGGGCTTCAGGATGCCTAGGTTGATCCATATACAGGTGTTGTCTGATTCACTATCACTTGAAGTGGTACCAACAAGGGTTACAAGGGTCGCCAATAGATGTGTGCTTAAAAATCACTTGTATTTCATGTCTGTATTACTCCTCGACCGCGGTTTTATGCACGGAACGATAGATCTTTGTAGCTTAAAGACGTCGGAATATGTCTCTACCCTAGAAAAAAAAATTACCCTGCAAGTATTTCCTGGGAAAGAGATTTGATACCACTCTCAATATCCTAGCTATAATATAGTATGAAGAATAGAAATATTTAGAAACAAATGGAAGAACAACAATGATATATCCAGAACAATATCAAAATAATACCATAATAACATCATAAAGAGCACCTTTATTAATGATAGCAATGTTCACTTGCCTCTTCAAGCGGTAAACCTCCAGCAAAGCAGAGATCTATTACAATAATCTCCAAGAAAAAAATATCCATGCCTCTTACTCTTATTTATACTAATTCTACCTTCTAAGGAAACTTCTAGAGGAATATCTTTCTAGAAGTGGAAGCTTCTATTAAGTATTCTTACATTGACTTATTCTCCTTTATTTACTAGGCCTTATTAACTAATGTTGGGTTGTATTGCATAGAAAACATATCCTACTAACTAATGACCCATTGAGAGGGGTTAGGATCAGATGCTAACACCACCAATGGGTTCAAATGGAATCCAAGGTACTACACAAATCCCAATGTGTGAATAATGTTCTTGTCATCGAACACAAGGGAAGCCACTCAATCAGAAACCAATGATGGGATGTCATCTATTGAGCACAAGTTTACCTATCAATGATGTAAATAGGGCCAGGGTGTGACTCTAGGCTAAACTCTCAGAAAATTTGTCGTATTCAATAATAGCTTAACCTGCTGGAAGGAAGTCAATGAGGACCTTCCATACCAGGATGAGTATAATACAAATATATTTATAATTCTGAGATGAACTTGACACATGGGAAGGCTGACTTGGAAGTCAAGAGTTCTATGAAATGGATGACAGAGGTTAAATTCCTCTGAAAAAGAGCACAACACATTATGTTACTTAGGTAGAATGGAATGAAAATTATCATTGACATAAGTTTATGATGTAGCAGGAAATAATTGTTGGCAAATGTTTAACAGATAGCGTATGATTGTCATTGATGGCAAGTACAACAGTGAAGATGGCAGGATCAGAATGTGCATCGATGGACAAACAGGAACAATGTAGGCTCAGGAGGAATTAGTGCAGAGTCAAAATTCTTCCAAGTAAGAAGGATGTGTAAACTTGGAGGAGAAGCATCGCTGATCGTTGGATCCCATCCAAAATTCTCGACAGCATGAGGGCCGTAAAATCTGAATAAAAACAAGAAGAGTGCATGCTGAAGAGAAGGATAGATCTCAGGCATTAGATCTGAGTGCAGGATCCGACCACCGTTGGATTGAAGAGAACTTGCACGTTCTTTAAAGTGCTAGGAGAAAATGGGCTCACAAAAACCCGAAAGAAGGAGGACCGTCCATCTCAAGGGGTTATGTGGACCGCTAATGTAACTCCATATCAGTGTTTCGCAACTCGCGACATGGAGAGGCAAGAAACATAACTATCAAAATCACGATTTAATCGCAGCCGTCAAATCAAAGTTTTGTTATGGACCGTTGATCCAGCTTCATCTCGGAGTTTTGTGACTCATGACTTGGAGAGGTGAGATGATTCATCTCCAGATTCATGAGATACGATATAGCGAGTTAATCGTGGACCGTTGGATCAAGAGGACACGTGGCGAAAGATCGTCATGTCACTGATTTAAAAGTCAAAGAAATCGCGAGGCATGAGGTCGCGAAGCAGCGAAGTGGCGAGAAGATCAGGACCATCTATCTGGGAAGGACGCGTGGCAGAGATCAAAGAGATCTCATGAACTCAGGGGTTCACAGGATAAAGGCCCAAGTATTGGGTGTTCAAAGTAGTGAGGCGTGAGGATGTTAGGCGGCGAAGTGGCAAGATATTTATTGCCATCCATTTGGGGGGACAGGTGGCGAGAGATAGAGAGATCTCGCAAACTCGGGAGTTCACAGGCTGAGAGTCCAAACATTGGGTACTCCAAGTCACAAGGTCATGAGGTAGCGAGAGAAGGACAACCGTCGGATCCGGATCACAGGAGGACCGTTGGATCTGCGCGAGGGATCACACGTGGCGAGAGATCGTCATCTCGCTGACTGGAAATTCAAAGGAACAGCGAGATGCGAGATCACGATTTAATCAAGGACCGTTGGATCAAGAGGACGCATGGTGAAATATCAGAGCACCATAGAGCTCCATCTCGGAGTCTCTCCTATCGTGACTTGGAGTAACAAAAATATCCAATGAAGGAACAGCGAGATGCGAGATCATGATGAGATCAGGACCGTTGATTCACCAAGATCATGAACCATCGATCAGGGTCGATGAAGATCAAGAGTTCGACTGTCTCAGAGAAGACAAAGAGTCTTAAATTGCCAGAGAGACTGAGGAATCTCAGTATAACATGCAGCAATGCTAAACACGTGGGGCAAACCACCAGAGAATTTGAAGAGTCATGATGATGATCAGACAGAGCACTTGAAAGGTGGAGGATAACGGTGCAGAGTCAGCATGCAAAGGCATTGCGAACAGTGCATGCACAAGGTGCGCAGAAGCTATAAATACATGGTACAGAGAAGATATGGGGTTGTTGTTGCTGTTAGAGGTTGTTGTGAGTGTTGTTGGTAAAGGTGATTTAGGTGTAAAGAAGGAGGAGAGTGCAGCAGCTGAATAGCACAGAAGAGGAACTGTGTAGAGAATGGAGATGGCACACAGAACATAAAAAGTAGAAGACCAAACAGCACAAGTGATGTGAGCAGAAAGGCAATGAGGCAGACAGAGCAACGAAATGCAGCAGAACAGTGATAAGTCGGGTAAGACATTGTTGAATATTATATCACTGTAATAAGTTTCAGAAGAAAAGATTTATATTTCAGGGTGGTTGGGAGGTGCTAGGGAGGACTGTTGTCCTCAGAGGTTCAAGTGGGTGCTTGAACACAGGGAGTTGGTGCTTCCTTCTAGTTGGTGCTAGAGAAACCAGGGAGTTGGTGCTTCCTTCTAGTTGGTGCTAGAGAAACCAGAGAGTTGGTGCTTCCTTCTAGTTGGTGCTAGAGAAAACAGAGAGTTGGTGCTCTCAGCAAGTTGCAGCTTGCAAAACAGAGGTTTTATCCTCATTATGAGTTGGTGCTCATATGTATGATAATGTAAAGAATGTAACTATTACTTATCATATAAAGAAAAGGAGGTTTTTACCCTGTATGGGTTTCCTCAGGAAATATCTGTCTCTGTGTTTCTCATATATGTGACTGATG
>ML776724.1:1529938-1542846 GCA_009831015.1 Picea engelmannii
CTTCATTTCTCAAGGAAAATATTTAAGAGAAATGTTGAAAAGGTTTCAAATGGAAGATTCTAAACCTGTGGGTACACCTATGGTAATTGGATGTAAATTAAGAAAGGATGATGATTCACCTGATGTTGATCAAAGCTCATATCGATGAATGATAGGAAGCATGCTATACATCACAACATCTCGCCCAGACATAATGCATGTTGTAGGAATGGTAGGAAGATATCAGGATGCTCCTAAACGGAGTCATTTGCAATCTGTCAAAAGGATATTCAGCTACTTAAAAGAGACAGTGACTTATGGTCTGTGGTATCCCAGAAATCAAAGTCTTCAATTGACTTCTTATTCAGATGCAGATTGGGCAAATTGTGTTGATGAGAGAAAAAGCACTAGTGGAGGAGCATTCTTCTTGGGTAACTCCTTAGTAGCCTGGCTTAGTAAAAAGCAAGGTTCCATCTCTCTATCAACCACAAAGGTAGAGTACATTGCTATTGCTACCTGTTGCACACAGGTATTATGGATGATTCAGACACTTGCAGACTTAGAGGTAAAATATACTGCACCAATCCCAATTCATTGTGATAACACAAGTGCCATTAGTGTGTCTAAAAATCTTGTTCTCCACTCCAAGAAAAAACATATTCCCATAAAATATCATTTTCTGAGAGAGCAGGTCACCAATCAGATTGTTCAGGTCCATTACATTCCCACTACAGAGCAAATTGCAGACATATTTACTAAGCCCCACGCCAAGACACCGTTTGAATATCTCAGACAGAAGCTGGGTGTCATTTCGTTTCATACCTAAAAGAGTCCATCTTGTTAGGGGGAGATTTGTATTGTTTGATTATATAATGCCTCCTAAATTTACAGCAATAGCTCAGGGGGAGCATGTCTCTTCTTTGACATTGATGTCAAAGGGGGAGAAAGGAATTCGGGTGCCTTAGTTGCCATCAATGCCAAAGGGGGAGATTGTTGGCAAATGTTTAAAAGATAGCGTATGCTTGTCATTGATGGAAAGTACAACAGTGAAGATGGCAGGATCAGAATGTGCATCGATGGACAAACAGGAACAACGTAGGCTCAGGAGGAATTAGTGCAGAGTCAAAATTCTTCCAAGTAAGAAGGATGTGTAAACTTGGAGGAGAAGCATCGTTGATCGTTGGATCCCATCCAAAATTCCCGACAGCATGAGGGCCATCAAATCTGAATAAAAACAAGAAGAGTGCGTGCTGAAGAAAAGGATAGATATCAGGCATTAGATCTGAGCGCAGGATCTGACCACCGTTGGATCGAAGAGAACCTGCACGTTCTTTAAAGTGCTAGGAGAAAATGGGCTCACGAAATCCCGAAAGCAGAAGGACCATCCATATCAAGGGGTTATGTAGACCGTTGATGTAACTCCATATCGGTGTTTCGTGACTCGTAACATGAAGAGGCAAGAAACATAACTATCATAATCGCGATATGCGATATTGCGATTTAATCGTAGCCATCAAATCAAAGTTTTGTTCTGGACCATTGATCCAGCTTCATCTTGGAGTTTCATGACTCGCAACTTGGAGAGGCGAGATGATTCATCTCCAGATTCACGAGATGCAAGATAGTGAGTTAATCGTGGGCCGTTGGATCAAGAGGACATGTGGCGAAAGATCGTCATGTCGCTGACTGGAAAGTCAAAGAAATCGCGAGGCGTGAGGTCGTGAAGCAACGAAGTGGCGAGAAGATCAGGACCGTCCATCTAGGAAGGACGTGTGGCAGAGATCGGAGAGATCTCACGAACTCGGGGGTTCGTAGGATAAAGGCCCAAGTATTGGGTGTTCAAAGTCGCGAGGCGCGAGGACGCGAGGCAGCGAAGTGGTGAGAGATTTATAGCCATCCATCTAGGGGGATAGGTGGCGAGAGATCGAGAGATCTCGTGAACTTGGGAGTTCACAGGTTGAGAGTCCAAACATTGGGTACTCCAAGTCGCGAGGTCGCGAGGTAACGAGAGAAGGACAGCCGTCGGATCCGGATCACAGGAGGACCGTTGGATCTGCGCGGGGGATCACACGTGGCGAGAGATCGTCATCTCGCTGACTGGAAAGTCAAAGGAACAGTGAGATGCATGATCACGATTTAATCAAGAACCATTGGATCAAGAGGACGCGTGGTGAAAGATCAGAGCACCATAGAGCTCCATCTTGGAGTCTCGCCTATCATGACTTGGAGTAACGAAAATCTCCAACGAAGGAACAGCAAGACGTGAGATCATGATGAGATTAGGACCGTTGATTCACCAAGATCATGAACCATCGATCAGAGTCGATTAAGATCAAGAGTTCGACTGTCTTAGAGAATATGAAGAGTCTTAAACTGCCAGAGAGATTGAGGAATCTCAGTATAACATGTAGTAATGCTGGACACGCGGGGTGAACCACCAGAGAAGCTGAAGAGTCACGATGATGATCAGACAGAGCACTCGAGAGGTGGAGGATAACGGTGCAGAGTCAGCATGCAGAGGCATTGTGAACACTGCATGCACAAGGTGCACAGAAGCTATAAATACACAGTATAGAGAAGAGATGGGGCTGCTGTTGCTGTTAGAGGTTGTTGTGAGTGTTGTTGGTAAAGGTGATTCAGGTGTAAAGAAGGAGGAGAGTGCAGCAGTTGAATAGCACAGAAGAGGAATTGTGCAGAGAATGGAGATGGCACACAGAGCATAAAAGCAGAAGACCAGACAGCGCAAGTGATGTGAGAAGAAAGGCAATGAGGCAGACAGAGAAACGAAATGCAGCAGAACAGTGATAAGTTGGGTAAGCCATTGTTGAACATTATATCACTGTAATAAGTTTCAGAAGCAAAGATTTATATTTCAGGGTGGTTGGGAGGTGCTAGGGAGGACTATTGTCCTTAGAGGTTCAAGTGAGTGCTTGAACACAGGGAGTTGGTGCTTCCTTATAGTTGGTGCTTCCTTCTAGTTGGTGCTAGAGAAACCAGGGAGTTGGTGCTTCCTTCTAGTTGGTGCTAGAGAAAACAAAGAGTTGGTGCTCTCAGCAAGTTGTAGCTTGCAAAATAGAGGTTGTAGCCTCATTATGATTTGGTTCTCATATGTATGATAATGTAAAGAATGTAACTATTACTTATCATATAAAGAAAAAGAGGTTTTTACCC
Organism: Picea engelmannii; assembly: GCA_009831015.1. Taxonomy (NCBI): domain Eukaryota; kingdom Viridiplantae; phylum Streptophyta; class Pinopsida; order Pinales; family Pinaceae; genus Picea; species Picea engelmannii. The sequence goes on from ML776724.1 coordinate 1,533,089, forward strand.
TGTATGGGTTTCCTCAGTAAATATCTGTCTCTGTGTTTCTCATATATGTGACTGATGCTGAATGTGCCATTGTTTATTTCCCTGCATTATTGTGATCATCATTTAGTGTTTCAGCAAAGAGTTTAAAAGAATCATAATTGTTTAAGCTCAGGTACAACTGATTCACCCCCCCTCTTAGTTGTCCAACAATAATAGACTCTCCATAGTGAATGGAAGAATAACCAGTCGGAGGAGTACCAATTCTATGTAACTGGATCAATATTCTAAGTCCATACTAAAACCAAACTATTGAGACTTGACTCAAAACTTTGTGCTTTGTTCAGAGGCAACATGGTTGATGCCAATATAGATACAGAAGAGTCATTCACACTCTCTCTTTTTTTATTTTATTTTTTTTGTCTTTTTCATATTATGAATTCTTGAGAAGGAATAAAAGAATGTTAGTATACACTGAGGAAACAAGTGTCACAGACAAGCAAGCTAGTTCCAAGAGAAAGGGACATACCTATGCTCAATGCAAGGAAACCATGTGCAGGATATGGACACTTGGGGGAATGTTCCCTCCTAGGTTACATATGTCAAATTACAATGGAAATAATATGCAAGGATAGAAACTAATGAGAATGCATGAGGAAATGGATAAGCAAACAACAAGTTGAAGGCAACATTAGGATCAAAAGCACAAGTAGTGAAATGCAATGCAGTAGTACAACTTAACACATAAATGTGGGAGTCTCGCGGGTAAAATCCAGAAAAATATTGAGAATAACATGAGGTTTTTGATGCAATGACATGGCGGGACTAACATGACTCACGCACCTAAGAGAAACTCGGCATGGGCACCAAAAGGTGAAGCATGTGTTAATCTAGGATGCCCATGAAAGTAGGCTCTACCATGAACTAAACAACACTTATATCACCTAGAAAGGTTTGAGTTGACAATAAGTGGGGTCGACCCTAAGGCATGTGTATAATTGGTCACTGAAAATGCAAAATGTCAAGAAGAAAATGATCTTATCCTATATGCCAATGGAGGAAACACTACCTAAATGAGTCAAAAAGACGAACTTGGTGGGTAAAGAGACACCATTTTAGTCATCTTTCCTACAAAATCTCAACTCAATTGGTCATTGAATCCAAGAGATATGGTCAATTAGGTGATATAATAACCAAAATGGAAAAAATTATATAAAAGTGGGTTATGAATTCTATATAATATACAAAATTACCCAAAGAGTCATTTCAATTGATTTTTTTACCAAATAGGGCAAGAAAGGTGTGAAAAAAACTCCAAACTTCCAATGATCATAATGGGAGATACGATCAACATAATTCATCACCGTCAAGACCAGGTAGACAAGCTCTAACTCCTCTTCATTTTCATCAAAGCATTTAGTTGATTTTCTTGCAAATTTGTTTTATTTTCCATTTGTTAGGAGGTGGCAGGAATGTACACACATATGCTTAACACAAGCCGCATATATGCTCCAATATACATGGGGCTCTTAACGATAGGTACGTATGTATGCACCTGTCTCCAAAGGGACCCACATAAATTTCAGTTTACAAGCAAAAGTTAATGAAAAAAAAAATTATTTGCAAGAGCTGCAAGATGGCTATAGAATGGTGAGAGAGAGAGAGCATGAGGAAGATGACCAAGAGCTTTGGGATCATCCAAAATTTTTGGAAGCTCTATAAGGATGTGGCCTAAAAATGCTATATGAGTGTCCCAACATGCGGGCACAAAAGAGATTGCTACAGTTATTGATCAGGTCTTGGAATCTCGATGTCGACGCTTTCATGTTGGATGGTCAATATTTGACTATCAAAGTCAAGGATATTTATTTTATCATTACTCTATCCCACCCACAAATGAGATGTGGTGAATATTCTAAATCGAGGTGGTATAGGGATGACCATCGAGGACTACATCATAGAGTATTGCACACTTGGGGCACAGCGTGTTGAGATTCAGATCCCAATTCAAAATATAGAAGTCTTAAGTCTAAAAGTGATCCTTCAGATGATTACTTGAATAACATGGTTTGTAGCTTTACACCAGGCCTCTCAACAACATATGTTTTATATACTTGATTGTGTTTCTCCCATGATTTATGATTGGAGTCCTTGTTATTACAAAATATAAAGGAATAGTTAATCGACTACAAGACTGGAAAAATAAAAAACTTTGTCTATGGGAGCATCTTGTGATCCTTCTCCAAGAGAGAGCTCCCAAGATTAGCCTAAAAGCCTTCATGCCACCACATGGAATTAGGAAACGTTTTTTACTATGGTGGGACACAATTTTACAACACCTAGGAAGTGGGTGAGTTTGTTATGCCCACGATGGTCATTTCTTCATGTGGTGGGATCGTTAGATCATCCCCATAGATGATTGTCCCTTCGAGGGGATAAAATTTTCATGAGACCCTGACATGTTGTGCCTCCTGGTGGTGTGCAAGGAGAGATTGGTAAGAAAAAAAATTATTTTCCAAATATTTAATTTTTATTATGTTTAAATAATTTTAACAGTAAAACAAAGAATATTTTTGTATGGATTATAACTAAAAAAATTCATATGAATGAACAGACATTTTAGTCATCTTTCCTACAAAATCTCAACTCAATTGGTCATTGAATCCAAGAGATATGGTCAATTAGGCGATATAATAACCAAAATGGAAAAAATTATATAAAAGTGGGTTATGAATTCTATATAATGTACAAAATTACCCAAAGAGTCATTTTAATTGATTTTTTTACCAAATTGGGCAAGAAAGGTGTGAAAAAGCCTCCAAACTTCTAATGATCATAATGGGAGATACAATCAATAGAATTCATCACCGTCAAGACCAGGTAGACAAGCTCTAACTCCTCTTCATTTTCATCAAAGCATTTAGTTGTTTTTCTTGCAAATTTGTTTTATTTTCCATTTGTTAGGAGGTGGCAGGAATGTACACACATATGCTTAACACAGGCCGCATATATGCTCCCATATACATGGGGCTCTTAACGATAGGTGCGTATCTATGCACCTGTCTCCAAAGGGACCCACATACATCTCAGTTTACAAGCAAAAGTTAATGAAAAAAAAAATTATTTGCAAGAGCTGTAAGATGGCTATAGAATGGTGAGAGAGAGAGAGCATGAGGAAGATGACCAAGAGATTTGGGATCATCCAAAATTTTTGGAAGCTCTATAAGGATGTGGCCTAAAAATGCTATATGAGTGTCCCAACATGCGGGCACAAAAGAGATTGCTACAGTTATTGATCAGGTCTTGGAATCCCGATGTCGATGCTTTCATGTTGGATGGTCAATATTTGACTATGAAAGTAAAGGATATTTATTCTATCATTATTCTATCCCACCCACAGAGGAGATGTGGTGAATATTCTAAATCGAGGTGGTATAGGGATCACCATCGAGGACTACATCATAGATTATTTCACACCTGGGGCACAACGTGTTGGGATTCAGATCCCAATTCGAAATATAGAAGTCGTAAGTCTAAAAGTGATCCCTCAGATGATTACTTGAATAACATGGTTTCTAGCTTTACACTAGGCCTCTCAGCAACATATGTTTTATACAATTGATTTTCTTTCTCCCATGATTTATGATTGGAGTCCTTGTTATTACAAAATATAAAAGAATAGTTGATCAACTGCAAGACTGGAAAAATAAAAAACTTTGTCTATGGGAGCATCTTGTGATCCTTCGCCAAGAGAGAGTTCCCAAGATTAGCCTAAAAGCCTTCATGCCACCACATGGAATTAGGAAACGTTTTTTACTATGGTGGGACACAATTTTACAACACCTAGAAAGTGGGTGAGTTTGTTATGCCCACGATGGTCATTTCTTCATGTGGTGGGATTGTTAGATCATCCCCATAGATGATTGTCCCTTCGAGGGGATAAAATTTTCACGAGACCCTGACATGCCGTGCCTCCTGTTGGTGCGCAAGGAGAGATTGGTAAGAAAAAAAAATTATTTTCCAAAAAATTAATTTTTATTATGTTTAAATAATTTTAACAGTAAAACAAAGAATATTTTTGTATGGATTATAACTAAAAAAATTCATATGAATGAACAGACATTTTAGTTATCTTTCCTACAAAATCTCAACTCAATTGGTCATTCAATCCAAGAGATATGGTCAATTAGGTGATATAATAACCAGAATGGAAAAAATTATATAAAAGTGGGTTATGAATTCTATATAATATACAAAATTACCCAAAGAGTCATTTCAATTGATTTTTTTACCAAATTGGGCAAGAAAGGAGTGAAAAAACCTCCAAACTTCCAATGTTCATAATGGGAGATACAATCAATAGAATTCATCACTGTCAAGACCAGGTAGACAAGCTCTAACTCCTCTTCATTTTCATCAAAGCATTTAGTTGATTTTCTTGCAAATTTGTTTTATTTTCCATTTGTTAGGAGGTGGTAGGAACATGCACACATATGCTTAACACAGGTCGCATATATGCTACCATATACATGGGGCTCTTAACGATAGGTGTGTATGTATGCACCTGTCTCCAAAGGGACCCACATACATCTCAGTTTACAAGCAAAAGTTAATGAAAAAAAAAATTATTTGCAAGAGTTGCAAGATGGCTATAGAATGGTGATAGAGAGAGAGAGCATGAGGAAGATGACCAAGAGCTTTGGGATCATCCAAAATTTTTGGAATCTCTATAAGGATGTGGCCTTAAAATGCTATATGAGTGTCCCAACATTCGGGCACAAAAGAGATTGCTACAGTTATTGATCGGGTCTTGGAATCCCGATGTTGACGCTTTCATGTTGGATGGTCAATATTTGACTATCAAAGTCAAGGATATTTATTTTATCATTATTCTATCCCACCCACAGAGGAGATGTGGTGAATATTCTAAATTGAGGTGGTATAGGGATGACCATCGAGGACTACATCATAGAGTATTGCACACCTGGGGCACAGCGTGTTGGGATTTAGATCCCAATTCGAAATATAGAAGTCCTAAGTCTAAAAGTGATCCTTCAGATGATTACTTGAATAACATGGTTTGTAGCTTTACACCAGGCCTCTCAGCAACATATGTTTTATACAGTTGATTGTCTTTCTCCCATGATTTATGATTGGAGTCCTCGTTATTACAAAATATAAAGGAATAGTTGATTGACTGCAAGACTGGAAAAATAAAAAACTTTGTCTATGGGAGCATCTTGTGATCCTTCTCCAAGAGATAGTTCCCAATATTAGCCTAAAAGCCTTCATGCCACCACATGGAATTAGGAAACGTTTTTTACTATGGTGGGACACAATTTTACAACACCTAGGATGTGGGTGAGTTTGTTATGCCCACAATGGTCATTTCTTCATGTGGTGGGATCGTTAGATCATCCCCATTGATGATTGTCCCTTCGAGGGGATAAAATTTTCACGAGACCCTGACATGCCATGCCTCCTGGTGGTGCGCAAAGAGAGATTGGTAAGAAAAAATATTATTTTCCAAATATTTAATTTTTATTATGTTTAAATAATTTTAACAGTAAAACAAAGAATATTTTTGTATGGATTATTACTAAAAAAATTCATATGAATGAACAAACATTTTAGTCATCTTTCCTACAAAATCTCAACTCAATTGGTCATTGAATCCAAGAGATATGGTCAATTAGGCGATATAATAACCAAAATGGAAAAAATTATATAAAAGTGGGTTATGAATTCTATATAATATACAAAATTACCCAAAGAGTCATTTCAATTGATTTTTTTACCAAATTGGGCAAGAAAGGTGTGAAAAAACCTCCAAACTTCCAATGATCATAATGGGAGATACAATCAATAGAAGTCATCACCGTCAAGACCAGGTAGACAAGCTCTAACTCCTCTTCATTTTCATCAAAGCATTTAGTTGATTTTCTTGCAAATTTATTTTATTTTCCATTTGTTAGGAGGTGGGAGGAATGTACACACATATGCTCAACACAGGCCGCATATATGCTCCCATATACATGGGGCTCTTAACGATAGGTGTGTATGTATGCACCTGTCTCCAAAGGGACCCACATACATGTCAGTTTACAAGAAAAAGTTAATGAAAAAAAAATTATTTGCAAGAGCTGCAAGATGGCTATAGAATGGTGAGAGAGAGAGAGAGCATGAGAAAGATGACCAAGATATTTGGGATCATCCAAAATTTTTGGAATCTCTATAAGGATGTGGCCTAAAAATGCTATATGAGTGTCCCAACATGCAGACACAAAAGAGATTGCTACAGTTATTGATCACGTCTTGGAATCTCGATGTGGACGCTTTCATGTTGGATGGTCAATATTTGACTATCAAAGTCAAGGATATTTATTTTATCATTATTCTATCCCACCCACAGAGGAGATGTGGTGAATATTCTAAATCGAGGTGGTATAGGGATGACCATCGAGGACTACATCATAGAGYATTGCACACCTGGGGCACAGMGTGKTGGGATTCAKATCCMAATTCGAAATATAGAAKTCCTAAGTMTAAAAGTGATCCTTCAKATGATTACTTGAATAACATGGTTTGTAKCTTTACACCAGGCCTCTYAGCAACATATGTTTTATAYAGTTGATTRTSTTTCTCCCATGATTTAKGATTGGAGTCCTTGTTATTACAAAATATAAAGGAATAGTTGATCGACTGCAAGACTGGAAAAATAAAAAACTTTTTCTATGGGAGCATCTTGTGATCCTTCTCCAAGAGAGAGTTCCCAAGATTAGCCTAAAAGCCTTCATGCCACCACATGGAATTAGGAAACTTTTTTTACTGTGGTGGGACACAATTTTACAACACCTAGGAAGTGGGTGAGTTTGTTATGCCCACGATGGTCATTTCTTCATGTGGTGGGATTATTAGATCATCCCCATAGATGGTTGTCCCTTCGAGGGGATACAATTTTCACGAGACCCTGACATGCCGTGCCTCCTTGTGGTGCGCAAGGAGAGATTGGTAAGAAAAAAAATTATTTTCCAAATATTTAATTTTTATTGTGTTTAAATAATTTTAACAGTAAAACAAAGAATATTTTTGTATGGATTATAACTAAAAAAATTCATATGAATGAAATTTTATTCATCTTTCCTACAAAATCTCAACTCAATTGGTCATTGAATCCAAGAGATATGGTCAATTAGGCGATATAATAACCAAAATGGAAAAAATTATATAAAAGTGGGTTATGAATTCTATATAATATACAAAATTACCCAAAGAGTCATTTCAATTGATTTTTTAACCAAGTTGGGCAAGAAAGGTGTGAAAAAACCTCCAAACTTCCAATGATCATAATGGGAGATACAATCAACATAATTCATCACCGTCAAGACCAGGTAGACAAGCTCTAACTCCTCTTCATTTTCATCAAAGCATTTAGTTGATTTTCTTGCAAATTTGTTTTATTTTCCATTTGTTAGGAGGTGGCAGGAATGTACACACATATGCTTAACACAGGCCGCATATATGCTCCCATATACATGGGGATCTTAACGATAGGTGCCTATGTATGCACCTGTCTCCAAAGGGACCCACATACATATCAGTTTACAAGAAAAAGTTAATGAAAAAAAAAATATTTGCAAGAGTTGCAAGATGGCTATAGAATGGTGAGAGAGAGAGAGCATGAGGAAGATGACCAAGAGCTTTGGGATCATCCAAAATTTTTGGAAGCTCTATAAGGATGTGGCCTAAAAATTCTATATGAGTGTCCCAAGATGCGGGCACAAAAGAGATTGCTAGAGTTATTGATCAGGTCTTGGAATCCCAATGTCAACGCTTTCATGTTGGATGGTCAATATTTGACTATCAAAGTCAAGGATATTTATTTTATCATTATTCTATCCCACCCACAAAGGACATGTGGTGAATATTCTAAATCGAGGTGGTATAGGGATGACCATCGAGGACTACATCATAGAGTATTGCACACCTGGGGCACAACGTGTTGGGATTCAGATCCCAATTCGAAATATTGAAGTCCTAAGTCTAAAAGTGATCCTTCAGATGATTACTTGAATAACATGGTTTGTAGATTTACACCAGGCCTCTCAGCAACATATGTTTTATACAGTTGATTGTCTTTCTCCCATGATTTATGATTGGATTCCTTTTTATTACAAAATATAAAGGAATAGTTGATCGACTAGAAGACTGGAAAAATAAAAAAATTTGTCTATGGGAGCATCTTGTGATCCTTCTCCAAGAGAGAGTTCCCGAGATTAGCCTAAAAGCCTTCATTCCAGCACATGGAATTAGGAAACATTTTTTACTATGGTGGGACACAATTTTACAACACCTAGGAAGTGGGATAGTTTGTTATGCCCACGATGGTCATTTCTTCATGTGGTGCGATCATTAGATCATCCCCATAGATGATTGTCCCTTCTAGGGGATAAAAGTTTCATGATACCCTGACATGTCGTGCCTCCTGGTGGTGCGCAAGGAGAGATTGGTAATAAAAAAATTATTTTCCAAATATTTAATTTTTATTATGTTTAAATAATTTTAACAGTAAAATAAAGAATATTTTTGTTAGGATTATAACTAAAACAATTCATATGAATGAACAGACATTTTAGTCATCTTTCCTACAAAATACCAACTCAATTGGTCATTGAATCCAAGAGATATGGCCAATTAGGCGATATAATAACCAAAATGGAAAAAATTATATAAAAGTGGGTTACGAATTCTATATAATATACAAAATTACCCAAAGAGTCATTTCAATTGATTTTTTTACCAAATTGGGCAAGAAAGGTGTGAAAAAACCTCCAAAATTCCAATGATCATAATGGGAGATACAATCAACAGAATTCATCACTGTCAAGACCAGGTAGACAAGCTCTAACTCCTCCTCATTTTCATAAAAGCATTTAGTTGATTTTCTTGCAAATTTGTTTTATTTTCCATTTGTTAGTAGGTGGCAGAAATGTACACACATATGCTTAACACAGGCAGCATATATGCTCCCATATACATTTGGCTCTTAACGATAGGTGCGTATGTATGCACTTGTCTCCAAAGGGACCCACATACATCTCAGTTTACAAGCAAAAGTTAATGAAAAAAAAAAATTATTTGCAAGAGCTGCAAGATGGATAGAGAATGGTGAGAGAGAGAGAGCATCAGGAAGATGACCAAGATCTTTGGGATCATCCAAAATTTTTGGAAGCTCTATAAGGATGTGGGCTAAAAATGCTATATGAGTGTCCCAACATGCGGGCACAAAAGAGATTGCTACAGTTATTGATCAGGCCTTGGAATCCCGATGTCGATGCTTTCATGTTGGATGGTCAATATTTGACTATCAAAGTCAAGGATATTTATTTTATCATTATTCTATCCCACCCACAGAGGAGATGTGGTGAATATTCTAAATCGAGGTGGTATAGGGATGACCATCGAGGACTACATCATAGAGTATTGCACACCTGGGGCACAGAGTGGTGGGATTCAGATCCAAATTCGAAATATAGAAGTCCTAAGTCTAAAAGTGATCCTTCAGATGATTACTTGAATAACATGGTTTGTAGCTTTACACCAGGCCTCTCAGCAACATATGTTTTATATAGTTGATTATCTTTCTCCCATGATTTATGATTGGAGTCCTTGTTATTACAAAATATAAAGGAATAGTTGATCGACTGCAAGACTGGAAAAATAAAAAACTTTGTCTATGGGAGCATCTTGTGATCCTTCTCCAAGAGAGAGTTCCCAAGATT
>ML776724.1:1542929-1566211 GCA_009831015.1 Picea engelmannii
ATCAACATAATTCATCACCGTCAAGACCAGGTAGACAAGCTCTAACTCCTCTTCATTTTCATCAAAGCATTTAGTTGATTTTCTTGCAAATTTGTTTTATTTTCCATTTGTTAGGAGGTGGCAGGAATGTACACACATATGCTAAACATAGGCCACATATATGCTCCCATATACATGGGGCTCTTAACGATAGGTGCGTATGTATGCACCTGTCTCCAAAGGGACCCACATACATCTCATTTTACAAGCAAAAGTTAATGAAAAAAAAAATTATTTGCAAGAGCTGCAAGATGGCTATAGAATGGTGAGAGAGAGAGAGCATGAGGAAGATGACCAAGAGCTTTGGGATTATCCAAAATTTTTGGAAGCTCTATAAGGATGTGGCCTAAAAATGCTATATGAGTGTCCCAACATGCGGGCACAAAAGAGATTGCTACAGTTATTGATCAGGTCTTGGAATCCCGATGTCGACGCTTTCATGTTGGATGGTCAATATTTGACTATCAAAGTCAAGGATATTTATTTTATCATTATTCTATCCCACCCACAGAGGAGATGTGGTGAATATTCTAAATCGAGGTGGTATATGGATGACCATCGAGGACTACATCATAGAGTATTGCACACCTGGGGCACAGCGTGTTGGGATTTATATCCCAATTCGAAATATAGAAGTCCTAAGTCTAAAAGTGATCCTTCAGATGATTACCTGAATAACATGGTTTGTAGATTTACACCAGGCCTCTCAGCAACATATGTTTTATATAGTTGATTGTCTTTCTCCCATGATTTATGATTGGAGTCCTTGTTTTTACAAAATATAAAGGAATAGTTGATCGACTGCAAGACTGGAAAAATAAAAAACTTTGTCTATGGGAGCATATTGTGATCCTTCTCCAAGAGAGAGTTCCCAAGATTAGCCGAAAAGCCTTCATGCCACCACATGGAATTAGGAAACTATTTTTACTATAGTGGGACACGATTTTACAACACCTAGGAAGTGGGTGAGTTTGTTATGCCCACGATGGTCATTTCTTCATGTGGTGGGATCGTTAGATCATCCCCATTGATGATTGTCCCTTCGAGGGGATAAAATTTTCACGAGACTCTGACATGTTGTGCCTCCTGGTGATGCGCAAGGAGAGATTGGTAAGAAAAAAAATTATTTTTCAAAATTTAATTTTTATTATGTTTAAATAATTTTAACAGTAAAAAAAAGAATATTTTTTTATGGATTATAACTAAAAAGATTCATATGAATGAACAGACATTTTAGTCATCTTTCCTACAAAATCTCAACTCAATTGGTCATTGAATCCAAGAGATATGGTCAATTAGGCGATATAATAACCAAAATGGAAAAAATTATATAAAAGTGGATTATGAATTCTATATAATATACAAAATTACCCAAAGAGTCATTTCAATTGTTTTTTTTACCAAATTGGGCAAGAAAGGTGTGAAAAAACCTCCAAACTTCCAATGATCATAATGGGAGATACAATCAACAAAATTCATCACCGTCAAGACCATGTAGACAAGCTCTAACTCCTCTTCATTTTCATCAAAGCATTTAGTTGATTTTCTTGCAAATTTATTTTATTTTCCATTTGTTAGGAGGTGGCAGGAATGTACACACATATGCTTAACAAAGGCCGCATATATGCTCCCATATACATGGGGATCTTAACGATAGGTGCGTATGTATGCACCTATATCCAAAGGGACCCACATACATCTCAGTTTACAAGCAAAAGTTAATGAAAAAAAAAATTATTTGCAAGATCTACAAGATGGCTATAGAATGGTGAGAGAGAGAGAGCATGAGGAAAATGACCAAGAGCTTTGGGGTCATCCAAAATTTTTGGAAGCTCTATAAGGATGTGGCCTAAAAATGCTATATGAGTGTCCCAACATGCGGGCACAAAAGAGATCGCTACAGTTATTGATCAGGTCTTGGAATCCCGATGTCGATGCTTTCATGTTGGATGGTCAATATTTGACTATCAAAGTCAAGGATACTTATTTTATCATTATTCTATCCCACCCACAGAGGAGATGTGGTGAATATTCTAAATCGAGGTGGTATAGGGATGACCATCGAGGACTACTTCATAGAGTATTGCACACCTGAGGCACAGCGTGTTGGGATTTAGATCCGAATTCGAAATATAGAAGTCTTAAGTCTAAAAGTGATCCTTCAGATGATTACTTGAATAACATGGTTTGTAGCTTTACACCAGGCCTCTTAGCAACATATGTTTTATATAGTTGATTGTCTTTCTCCCATGATTTATGATTGGAGTCCTTGTTATTACAAAATATAAAGGAATAGTTGATTGACTACAAGACTGGAAAAATAAAAACTTTGTCTATGGGAGCATCTTGTGATCCTTCTCCAAGAGAGAGTTCCCAAGATTAGCCTAAAAGCCTTCATGCCACCACATCGAATTAGGTAACTTTTTTTTTACTATGGTGGGACACAATTTTACAACACCTAGGAAGTGGGTGAGTTTGTTATGCCCACGATGGTCATTTCTTCATGTTGTGGGATCGTTAGATCATCCCCATAGATGATTGTCCCTTCAAGGGGATAAAATTTTCACGAGACCCTGACATGCCGTGCCTCCTGGTGGTGCGCAAGGAGAGATTGGTAAGAAAAAAAATTATTTTCCAAATATTTAATTTTTATTATGTTTAAATAATTTTAACAGTAAAACAAAGAATATTTTTGTATGGATTATAACTAAAAAAATTCATATGAATGAACAGACATTTTATTCATTTTTCCTACAAAATCTCAACTCAATTGGTCATTGAATCCAAGAGATATGGTCAATTAGGTGATATAATAACCAAAATGGAAAAAATTATATAAAAGTGGGTTATGAATTCTATATAATATACAAAATTACCCAAAGAGTCATTTCAATTGATTTTTTTACCAAATTGGGCAAGAAAGGAGTGAAAAAACCTCCAAACTTCCAATGTTCATAATGGGAGATACAATCAACAGAATTCATCACCGTCAAGACCAGGTAGACAAGCTCTAACTCCTCTTCATTTTCATCAAAGCATTTAGTTGATTTTCTTGCAAATTTGTTTTATTTTCCATTTGTTAGGAGGTGGCAAGAATGTACACACATATGCTTAACACAGGCCGCATATACGCTCCCATATACATGGGGCTCTTAACGATAGGTGCGTATGTATGCACCTGTCTCCAAAGGGACCCACATACATCTCAGTTTACAAGCAAAAGTTAATGAAAAAGATTTTTATTTGCAAGAGCCGCAAGATGGCTATAGAATGGCGAGAGAGAGAGAGCATGAGGTAGATGACCAAGAGCTTTGGGATCATCCAAAATTTTTGGAATCTCTATAAGGATGTGGCCTAAAAATGCTATATGAGTGTCCCAACATGCGGTCACAAAACATATTGCTACAGTTATTGATTAGGTCTTGGAATCCCGATGTCGACACTTTCATGTTGGATGGTCAATATTTGACTATCAAAGTCATGGATATTTATTTTATCATTATTCTATCCCACCCACAGAGGAGATGTGGTGAATATTCTAAATCGAGGTGGTATAGGGATGACCATCGAGGACTACATCATAGAGTATTGCACACCTGGGGCACAGCGTGTTGGGATTCAGATCCCAATTCGAAATATAGAAGTCCTAAGTCTAAAAGTGATCCTTCAGATGATTACTTGAATAACATGGTTTGTAGCTTTACACTAGGCCTCTCATCAACATATGTTTTATACATTTGATTGTCTTTCTCCCATGATTTATGATTGGAGTCCTTGTTATTACAAAATATAAAGGAATAGTTGATCGACTGCAAGACTGGAAAAATAAAAAACTTTGTCTATGGGAGCATCTTGTGATCCTTCTCCAAGAGAGAGTTCCCAAGATTAGCCTAAAAGCCTTCATTCCACCACATGGAATTAGGAAACCTTTTTTACTATGGTGGGATACAATTTTACAACACCTAGGAAGTGGGTGAGTTTGTTATGCCCACAATGGTCATTTCTTCATGTGGTGGGATCGTTAGATCATCCCCATAGATGATTGTCCCTTCGAGGGGATAAAATTTTCACGAGACCCTGACATGTCGTGCCTCCTGGTGGTGCGCAAGGAGAGATTGGTAAGAAAAAAATTTATTTTCCAAAAATTTATTTTTTATTATGTTTAAATAATTTTAAGAGTAAAACAAAGAGTATTTTTGTACGGATTATAACTAAAAAAATTCATATGAATGAACAAACATTTCACTGATATGGCCAGAGGGATATCCACGGCATTGACGCATAGGTCACGGTGAAGCTCAACCAAGTGTCGGTGTTTCTTAGATGGAGCGCACTTTATAGAGTGTCCAAAGAAATATGGACCGCCTTACGCACCAGATTTTGATGGTGTAGATCAAGGACTTGTCGAAGTAGATGTTGTAGAGTTTAACCTTTTACAATTATTTACTACAAATAGATTTTCAATAAAATAACAGTAAAGATACAATGGAAAATACACACATTACATAGATATTTTTCCCCTGGAAACCCAAACTGGGAAAACCAACATATTCTATGTTCATTCATATCATACATTGTTTACAATACAATATAGATATAGGAGCCAGCGTCATCCAAAAACCTAATCCAATGACCTGGATTAGTCAACAACCATAATTCCTTAAACGAAAATAGAAAACCATCGAAAAAAAACCATGTTCCAAAAAACTGCCCATACTTGGACATGAAAACCGAGGACCACCCGAAAATGGACATGAAAACCGATGAAAAAAAATTCAAGGGCGTTTCCCCCAAACCCCTGCGCAAGCGGGATACCGTCCCCCTGCGCACCAAGAATATAAAACATATGAAACATTCTCCCACTCATTTTTTTCTTTATATACAGGGGGTCACAAGGTTACATAGTCAATAATCCAAGGCAACAATTCCCATAGATCCTCTACACCAAGAGAACTTCTCAGTCCTCACAAAATTTGTTAATGAATCTGCAACATTCTTCAAAGTGTTCACCTTCATTAGCAACACCTTCTTTTCTTCAACCATATATCTCACAAAGTAATATTGAACATCAATATGATTTGTCTTTGAATGATACGTTGGGTTCTTCACCAAAAAAATTGCACTCTGACTGTCACAATATATCCTTACAACTTGTTGTACCAACCCAATACCTGAACACGATATATGTACCCATATTTCTTCCTCTCTTGCATTAGTGGTTTTCATCTATTCAGCTTCTGTAGTTGAAAGTTCCACTATATACTGTATTTTTTTCATCCAACTGATTTCTCCTCCAAACAGGTTAAACACATACCCGCTTCTAGATCTCTTACAATCCAGATCTCTAGCCTAGTCTGCATCCACAAAGCCATGTATGTCCAACACTCTGTCCAATCCTAGTCTTCCTTGGTAGCAAAAACTATAGATAGCAGTATCACGCAAATACCTGAAAACCCTCTTTATTGTTGTCCAATTCTCCTTCCTTGGTTTTGACATATACCTGCTCAAAACTCCCACTGCATATGCAATGTCCAGTCTAGTAAAGACCATTGCATACATCAAACTTCCAATTGCACTCACATATGGAACACAAGACATGTCCTCCTCCTCTTCCTGTGTCTTGGGACACTAATCCGCAGATAACTTTACACCTACAGTAATAGGGACCCTGACCAGTTTACATTCCTACATATTAAACCTTTGCAATATTGTCTCGAAATATTTTCTCTGATTTAACCATAGTTTCATGTTTTTCCGATCTCTTTTGATTTCCATGCCCAAAATGAAATTTGTAGCACCAAGATCCTTCATGTCAAATGTATAGGACAAATGAGTTTTCACATCTTGGATAATCTCCTTGTTGTTTCCTATCAACAACATGTCATCCACATACAAGACCAAATAAATCAAATGATCACTAATTAATTTAAAATACACACAGTGATCCTCTTTGCTTCTTATGAAGCCAAGTCCCAACATATAATTATCAATTTTTTGATACCACATCCTTGGTGATTGTTTTAAACCATACAGGGACTTTTTCAGCTTTCATACCATCTCCTTCTTTCCCTTCACAACAAAGCCTTATGGTTGCTTCATGTTGTTGTGGGTGGGAAATCCCTCCTACGGACTAGCCCTAAGGGTTTTATCATGCATGCAGAAATGACCTAAAGATTCTTACTTTTTACCATCATCCCATGCCTAGACCCCCATTACTCATATGTAAATACAAGGCTCAAGAGATTAAGTTGACGTACCTTATTCTTCGTGTTTGATGTTGATCCCTTTTTGCACTTGGTCGTTCTTTGACTGCAACTCTCCTCCCAATGCTGACCTGCATTCACTAAAGACAAACAAAGAACTCCACATGCATTTGATCTATGAACTAACGGGTTAGAGATTTAATCAATTATACCATCAATATTCCAATAATGACAATCTCATATGGCAGGACAGGAAAATAAATTATTTTATTAACTTCACAATGATACCTTACAATGATAAAGTCGGCTACTGCTCCTCGATCCTGGTCCTGGGATCTTCTTCCACTTTCTTCCAACTTCTTTTCTCTATACTTCTCTTTGCACAATGATGTCTAAAGGTTGGGACAAATGGAATGCTCAATCAGGTATAGTTTCTTTACTATGATTCTCCTCTTCTCAAATGGGACCCCTAACCCTTCTTTTATAGGCTAGAAGAAGCTAGGTATTTGGTCGAGTGACTGGCCATGCATGGCCAAAAGGTTTAGTTAACTTACCCAAAGTTGTGTGTTCCATCAACAACTTTACTTTTTCCGTACTTTTGTAGGTACACACGGGCTGTCTTGGGTCAGCTAGTGTGTACACATGTGCAGTAATGGAGTAGGGCGCGTGGGCCTTTATGAAAGGGGTTTTTAAGAAGAGTTGTTCAGTAGTGTTTTGGAAAAGAAGGAATCTAAGATGGCCTGATGTTAGGTAAGCATGTCTGGTGCAAATTAGGGTTATAACAGATGCCCCCTAATGTGTGAGGTCATAATAACATCTGATGGCCAAAATACATTAACAATCTTCACCAATGTTCCAAACAAGTGAGCCCAAGGACCAGAAATCGGGAGGTGCCTTCTGGAAAATAATAATTGTCTCATCGAGGCGGGCATACCCATGCTTAGGGTGAAATAAAATCATGGCTACTAATCAAATACATTGTATATCCATGTCATATAACTATATAAAGTGTATCCGTGAGCAATACACAGTGGAGCTACATCTCAAAATCAAAAAGATATACATGTAGAGTATCCATCTTCTAGAAGCTGATAAGGATTGATGGTTGGAGATGAGGTCTTCAGAGCTCGAGAAACAACTTCAAAATATTCAAAACTCAGGTAGGAGTGTAATATGAGTGTACGACTTCACTACCCAGAGGTCTTCGATAGCTCGTTGGTCATGGACTAGAGAATCTTGATTATCAGACTGAAGGCTTCATTGATTTCGAACAAAGACTTGATTGGACTTTCGGGATGGTCAAGCATGAGGGAAAGAGAAAAAATATAGAGGAGCTGACTTAGGCTTGTTAAAACCTTCCCTTGGACAATAGCATGACAAATGATGAGACTCGGGCAACATGGAATTAACATACGTTTACGAGGCAAGAAGCAACACAAACTCTCCATATGTTTGGAAGAATAACCAAATGGAGGAGGACACAACTCTATGTAGTGAGAACAGCTTCCTAAGGTCGTATTAAATCCCAGAGTTTGACGAACAAATGGACAGATGTGCTTTATCCAAGGGAGACTCATTATGCTACCAATACAAACAAAATACTTTTCCCTTCCTCTTTTTGGGGTATATTTGATTTTTTTTTTTGTCTTTTTCAATAATTTTGGAAAATGAATAAAATAATGTTACGTTAAAAAGGAGGAATGAGTATCGCAAAAATACAAGTTCAAGGTGCAAGGACAACACTGATGTTCAAAGAAAGGAAACTCAGGAAAAATCCCTCCTGGGACCAAAGGTGTCAAGACACAGAGGCAAAGTGTTACAGGGCTTGCGTATAAGGCATGCTTCTGATGGTTCAGTTGAGAGCAACATGGAGCCGGCATTAGAACAAAGACGCAGGTATGCAAACGCGTTTAAAAAAACACACAATGGTAATGTCCTTCGATGTAAGTTTAACGAGCCCAGAGAAGGTAAGCTCGACAGTTTTTCATATTTAGAGAGTCTGAAAAACGTAAAAGGAGACTCCACTGGGGTACCTTTTTCGAAGGTAGTCTAGTCGGTTCAAAAAAGGGGTAAATTAGCACCAAAAAGACGTCTATTCAAAACCATTTTAACGAGTGTGATAAAGACATGATCACTTGGCAATTTTTTCATTTTTAAGGAGTCTGAAAAAAGCTTAACTATGGACTTTGTCAGGGATGTTCTTCTGGACCATTTTAACGAGTGTGAAAGAATAAGGTCACTCGACAATCTTTTCAATTTTAGGGAGTCTGAAAAGAGATTAACTATGGACTCTGTGGGGGTTCCTTTTTCATACATTTAGTCCCTCATATTAGAATATAGAAGATTGTTCTCATTTTACCATTGACAATACCCTTGTCACCCAACCATAGGCCGAAGCCACCCTCTGAGCACCTTGACCTTGAAGGAGAAGAGAATCCTGGTAGCAATTCAATAGCCAAGAGAGGCTAATGCACCAAGTAAGAATAGAAACCAAGCTGATCAGATATTCCCACCCAGAGGCTGGCGCACACTTTCCCAGAGACTTGTGCACAAACTGCCACTCCACTTGCATAGTTCCAATTCTCTCTGCAACTTCTGAGATATGAATAATGAGAACTGGCACCCTGTATTTATAGTAGTCTGGTAGGCTTACTGGGGCCGACTTATCCTCCTGGGTACTAATTAATTCATATTAATTATATTTCTGCAGCCGAAAACTTGTCTAGGGTTTCCTTTACTTCTTTACTTCCTTTTGGAATATTCTAATCTCGTCATAGGTCACAATAGAGGTTCATACCTCCTGAAGCTACCATAATATTAACACTCCCTCCTAGCTAGGTAGGTATGGTCTTGAGCACAACAGACCATTCAACTGGTAGCAACACGAGCACCATCACTATTATCCAACTGGATAATCTCCTATGACAACTGGTACAAATTTAATTATAGAACACAACTGTGTCTATCCATGATATTACATAACTACTCAAACCGTGACACATAGTCACAACCGGTGAAACATATCCACCACAGTAGTATATCTCTACTGTCTGGAGACATGCAGTCTCCATAACAATCATCTGATGACAACCTGCACATAAAATATTGTTAAAATAAACTGAATCATCTGGGCCAATCTTTCAATCACATTTGTGAGATCTAAAAGAATATCTGCCCTCAGTATAGAACATCGGCAATGGGCTATCTGCCCTATTCTTCTCAAACAAGGAAGAATGATTGTTTCTGATTTTTGAGCCTGGACCATTCTTCACCCTGGTCCATTCTTCCTACACTAATCAAAGTGCACCCTGGAAAGAATGTATAAACCCTAAGGAATGTCTGATTCTGGACCATTCCCCACCCTGATCCATTCCTCCTACACTAATCAAAGTGCACCCTGGAGAGAATGTATAAACCCTAAGGAATGTTTGTCCCTGATTGCTGAGCCTAGACCATTCCCCACCCTAGGTCATTCCTCCTACACTAATCAAAGTGCACCCTGGAGAGAATGTATAAACCCTAAGGAATGATTGTCTGGACCATTTCCTCCGTTAACCACAAGAGGAAAAATTGTCCTGTATCAACCTCCAAAACGAACCATTCCTCATGTTAACCACAATGAGAAATTGTTGTCTGGCGAGGCAGGCTAGTCTTCTTGAGTAACCCTCAAGAAGAGAGACTACCCTAGACCACTCCCCATGTTAAACACAATGGGAAGTCATTGTCTATGATACATCAGCAATCAGACTACTTCCCATGTTAACCACAATGGGAAGTCACTGTCCATCAGAAATCTCAATCCACTTTCTGAACAGGAAAGAATCTGTCCAATATCAACTATTTTTCAATCACAAAGATAAAAATTTTAATAATATTTTCAGTGCTCCCTCCTAATCTGGAGAGTCATTTAATCACAAAAATAATTTTTTTCAATAATATTTTTTAGTTCTTTCTCCTAACATGGAGAGTCTTCCCTTTCATCTAAGGGAGTTATTTCCACAATCCCCATCTTCTCTCGGAAATATGCAAACTTAATTCTGGATAGAGGTTTTGTTAGGATGTCTGATGTCTGCTCACCAGTGGGGATATAATGAAGCTTTACCTCTCCTTCCTGAACTTTATCTCGAATAAAGTAGTATTTGATATCAATATGTTTCGACCTTTCATGAAACACGGGGTGTTCTGATAATATTATATAGCTCTGATTATCACAATGTATTATGGTCGATTCTGGAATCTAATCAAATAAGTCGGAAATTAAACTTCCTTATCCATATTTCTTCAGTGCATGCTTCACATGTTGCGATATACTCTGCTTTTTTTGGGCTGAGTGCGACGGACTTCTGTTTCCTGCTGCCCCAAGATATCATAGCGGAGCCCAAGCTTTTTCTATCTTCTACACTTTTTGCCCAATCTGAGTCTGTGAATCCATAAATTTGTATATCATTGGATGCGGTATATTTTAAGCCATAGTTTATTGTCCCACGAACATATCTTAGGACATGCTTTGTAGCTATCCAATGCTCTTGTCTAGGTTCCACCTGAAATTGACTTAATGTGTTTATGGCAAAGCAAATATCTGGTCGAGTATTTACCAAATACATCAATGACCCAATTAGCTGCCAATATAGAGATGGATCTACTGGATCGGAATCTGGGACTTTCATTTTTCTTGTATCCGCATCCATAGGAGTGTCCATGGACTTACAGTCCATCATTCCAAACTTCTAAATGATCTTTATTGCGTACTTTCCTTGTCCAAGGAATACTTCACCATGCTTCTGCCATACTTCTAGTGCATGAGACCTAGATCTTTCATATCAAATTCAGAAGCTAATTCCTTCTTGCATTGGATAATGAGAGATTCTTTACCTGTTATGAATAGATCGTCAACATATAATAGTAGAATCACAGGTGCGTTATCCACGACTTTGTAATAAAGGTTTGGATCTGCATGACTCTTGGAGAAACCAAGTCTTGTTAGATAGTTGTTTATTCTAGCGTACCAAGCCCTTGGATCTTGCTTGAGTCCATATAGAGCTTTCTTCAATATGCAAATGTGAGTGTCTCTGTAATGTACCTCAAATCCTTGAGGTTGTTCAATATACACTTCTTCTTCAATAGCTCCATTGAGGAAAGTTGTCTTTACATCCATCTGATGTAGATTACATCCCATGGAAGTGGCAAGAGATATGATAACTCTGATGGAGGTATACCTAGCCACCGGAGCAAAGGTTTCATCATAATCTTCTCCCTCCTTCTGGGAGAACCCTCTGGCCACAAATCTTGACTTGTATTTATCCACGCTTCCGTATGCTGCATGTTTGATCTTGTATACCCATTTTGAGGTTACCACTAATTTTTATTTAGGTCTAGGTACAATTTCCCATACCTCATTTTTCATAATGGATTGATGTTCTTCCGTCATAGCTTCTTTCCATTGTCCTTTTTGGACTGCTTCTTCAAATCTGGTAGGTTCTTCATCTAGAAGCTTCGTCATGTATGCTGCATAACTTGAGAATCTTTTCAGTCTTTTACTCTTCCTGAGTGTTCCTTCTAGAACCCTGAGTCTTTCTGCATCTTTTAATGTAGCTTCAAGCCAAGCTGGTCATTTCTTGGTCTTTGGTATGATATCTGAATTAGTGTTTTCACATGGCTCCATAGGATGATCAGGTTGATCCTTTTTGTCATTTTAGTTTGCTGTGCTTTCTTCATTAGGTTCTTCAAGCTCTTCTTCTTCTATAATTTCTTTGATGGATTTCCTGAAGGCCATCCTTTCATTGAACGTTACGTCTTTGCTAACTTCAATATTGTGTTTCTCTGGAATATATATTCTATAGGCTTTGGATGAATAACTATATCCCATGAATATCCCCTTCTTTCTTGAGGGTTCTAGTTTATTTCTTTTGTCCTTGGGAATATGAGAGTAAACTGGACATCCAAATATTCTTAGGTTTTCCACGTTAGGTTTCTTACCTGAGAAGGCTTCTTCTGGTGTCATATCCTTCAATATACAATTAGGGATTATTTTTTGTACATATATTGTCGTCATTGCTACTTCTCCCCATAGAAACATGGATAGACCTTGATCATTCAATAAGGCTTTTACCATTTCTTCAATATATATGTTCTTTCTTTCTGCTACACCATTTTGTTGAGGATTATGAGGAACAGTCAGCTCCCTCCTAATCCCTGTTGTTTTGCAGAATGAAACAAACTCCTTCGAGGTGTTTTCTCCTCCATTATCTGTTCTTAATGTCTTGATCTTCTTGTTTGTGAGGTTTTCTATTTCTGCCTTGAATTCTTGGAACTTGCTTAATACTTCGTCTTTTTTCTTTAGTAGGTATAGCCACGTCTTTCTTGAATAGTCATCTATGAATATTATGTAGTAAAGAGATCCTCCTAGAGATATGACTGGCATTGGACTGCAAACATCTGAGTGTATTAGATCTAGGATCTCCTTAGATCTGTTGTTGCTACTTGGGAATGGTTTCTTTATATTCTTCCCAAGGGCACATCCCTTGCAGATTCCTTCATGTGTAGATTTCAATTTTGGTATTCCTTCAACCATTCTTCTGAGAAAAGGTAATTCTTGATAATTGATATGAGCGTACCTTCTATGCCAAAGCTCATTAGGGTTGACTTTGTCATGTACTAGAGCTTCTTCATTTTGTTCTAGTAGTCTATACAGATTTCCTTCATGACTTCCAATAACCCTAGCATTCTCTATGCTGGAGTTCTTATGCCATGATAACACCTTTCCATCCATGAAGGCTATTTTGTTTCCTTTGTCTTCTAGACATGATATTGATACACGATTCTTTTCTAAACCAGGTACATATAAAACATTTCTTAAGTGAACATGGTTACCTGATTCCAGTTTAACGGAGGCTTGTCCAAATCCTTCGATGGGGTAAGTGCTTTTGTCTCCAAGCTCCACTTTGTATGATGTCTTCTTCTCATTTCGATTTGAGAGTCTGGCTTGATCTCCTGTCATGTGCCTAGAAGCTCCACTATCGATTATCCACATGTCATATTCAATTGTTCCAATAAGTGTTGAGTAGTGTAAAAGACTGATTGTTTCACACATGTCTTCGGTTGATTGGTAACTAATCATGCCTTGATCCAAAATTTCAAATTCGTCATTTCTGTCTTCTGAGAGAGCCAAGAGGTGCACTGAGTCACGGTGCATCTAAATATCTTCTTCTTGAGCGAGATACTCCATCACAAGGTGTCAGATCAGAGATTTAGGATTTCTGCATCTGCTTCTGCTAGTAACCCTAGCCACAGTGTTTTGGAAGTTGTTCTTGCTAGTAACCCTAGCTGCAGTTCCTCAGCGAGCTCAATATCCTAGCAGTTATGCTTCCTTCCAGTGTTTTAGGCTGAATGAAGGGGGTGTGGGCCCATAACCTGTTATAATATAGAAGATTGTGCTCGTTTTACCATTGACAATACCCTTGTCACCCAACCATAGGCCGAAGCCACCCTCCGAGCACCTTGACCTTGACGGAGAAGAGAATCCTGGTAGCAATACAATAGCCAAGAGAGGCTAATGCACCAAGCAAGAATAGAAACCAATCTGATCAAATATTCCCACCCATAGGCTAGCGCACACTTTCCCAGAGACTTGCGCACAAACTACCACTGCACTTGCGCAAATCCAATTCTCTCTGCAACTGCTGAGATGTGAATAATGAGAACTGGTGCCCTGTATTTATAGTAGTCTGGCAGGCTTACTGGGGCCGAATTCTCCTCTTGGGTACTAATTAATTCATATTAATTATATTTCTCCAGCCGACAACTTTTCTAGGGTTTCCTTTATTTCTTTACTTCCTTCTGGAATATTCTAATGTCGTCATAGGTCACAATAGAGGTTCATACCTCCCGAAGCTACCATAATATTAACACCTCAAGCCCAAAAAAGGGTTAAAATTATACATGAGGATACTCTTCTAGAGAACCTAGGCTCCTAGAGTATACCTTTGTTCGTATAGTTGACCATCCAGACCGAAAAAGGGGTAAACTACCGTCGGATAGACGTGACTTCAAATTTCAGTTTAACGAGCGTGAAAGGCCACCAGATCGCTCAGTAATATTTTCATGTTTAGAGGGTCTGAAAAGGGCTTAAAAGAAGACCCATTATGTTTTTTGGGAGTCTCAAGGGTGAGGTCAAGAGTGAAAAGGAATCATGCAAATGAGGCTCAAACTCGTAATCAGGAAAAAACTATGGAGGACTCCCGAGCCTATAGTCATTAGTGACAGCATGGACACCACCATGCAACTAGGATCTACCTAGGGCATCCATGTTATGGTAGGCTCTACCACAAAATTACGACACTTCTAAAGTAGAAATGAGGGTTCCATGTCACAACTCGGAGGGATCGATCCTATGGCAAAGCAGAAAAGAAAATGAGATGCAGAAAGTGGGGGTGGAATCCTGGCTTAAATGCAACGAGCTGGGAAAAAATGACTTTTTACCAAAGGACCGTCCAAACGCCCAAATCTCAAAAAAAATTCCAAATACCCAAAGGAATACCTCCCTTGATCATCCAAAGAAAACTCCTGAACCATCTTAAATGATATTCAGTTTAGAAAAAATGACAAAAGGGTCCGAAAATTGACAAAAAAGGGCCAAAAAACTCTATAAATAGAAGTTGGTAGCTCATTATCACCATTGTTAATTTAGAAATTGACTAAAAGCCAAAACTACCCCTTTGTGAAAAGAATTGATTCTGGGAGCTTCGGTGGACAAAACAACCATCTACTTGAACCAAGTAAGTATAAACTCTCTCCTCTTGCAATTTAAATCTTTATTTATTCTTTTAGTTTAAAGTTTGGGGGGGGCGTCGACCCTCAAAAGCTTGGCCCTAGGTCCATGTGGGTTGTCTTATGACAGGTCGTGTGTACACTCAGGTAGAGGAAAAAATGCATGCATGTACACGTGACTGTCATCATTACAGCCCGCGTGGACCCTTTATTTAATGGGAAAAAAATTTAAAAAGCAAGGGTTAACCCTCCTAAACTTGGTTTTTTGTAGGATGTATGTTCACTGGAGGGAAAGAGAGCATGAGGAGATTAGTGAGTTGGTCGGGGAAGACCCCAATGTTGTTTTTGCCTTAATGCAATGTGGGTTGCTCAAGTTCTTCCTATGTACTTTTATGCGAGCACAACCTAGTCTACTGAATGCCTTGGTTGATTATTGGCATCCCGACGTAGAGACCTTTATGTTAGAGGGGCAGTCACTGGTGCCTACTACAGAGGAAATATATTTTTTTACTGGCCTCTCCAGGAGAGGGGAACCAGTCAATTTTCAGACATTTCCTTCGAGGCCTCATAACATATCAGAATTGATAGGACTTTATTGTGAGGCTGGTATAGACCGATTGAGCTCTCAGACGCTAATAGGAAAGATCATTGAATTATCACTACAGGCGATTGTGTTGTTTATTGGGTGGATGACTAGTTTTGCGGCTCTACATCAGGTATCCCATGCACAGATGAACTGTGCAGTCCAGTGCTTAAATGCACAGATATTTGACTGGAGTACTACATTGTTGGATTGTATGAAGAGGCAGTTGACAGATTGTCGGTTGAGGGCACAGAGGAACTTCAGGTTCGGGACGATTCTATGCTTTTTCTTATTTGAAAGAGTTCCTAGTTTCAATCCACAAGTGGTGGTACGAGGACATCAAGCCTCTCTTCCTGCGGTTTGCAAATGGACAGTGTTACTTCCACGACAGGGTGGTGGAAGGACCAATGAGTCCTTTGTTGACAACTTATTTGCTTGGTTGTCGTGACAAATTCCAGTCATAGAGGATTACCCTTATGCTGGGATTGATTTCTCGAGAGATCCTGAGATACCGGTACCTCCTAGCGAGGAGCAAGGAGAGATGGGTAAGTTTGCATCGTTTTTTTTTTTTGTGAAACATATGTAATTTTTATGTTGTTTTTTATATAGATCATTTTTTTTATACCAGAGTATTTGACAGATATATGTCTATTATGTGCAGATGTGGGACCAATGTGACCTATGGATTATGCGAGGAACAGGCGTCATCCTCGGCTAGGGGCCACACCTTCCACCATAGGGGGACCAACAGCAGAAGGAGACCTTCCAGCCGGTGAGGCTGAGAGAGTTTTGAGACGAGTTGAGAGAAACTTTTTCCTTTAAAAATGTATTTACATGTTGATGTGTATGTTTTTTTATATGTGTGCGAGATGCTAGTCTAAAATTTGACTAGCTAGAGTATCTGTAACTTGGTTTAATCTCCTAGGAACATGAAAATATGTAATATAATCAAAGCTTCGTTCTAAGAGACGTACCCTAAGGAATCATCGGTGTAAAGTTGAATCATGAACACGGTAGACAATATTTAAGTGAGACACAACTAGTTGAGCATCCAAATAGACCTGGAGATGAGAGATACCAAATGACAGGACGTCACGAAGAAACTCAATAACTTCACTGTACTTAGTGACATTGTTTGTTGTGTCACCTAAGAATATACCTCCGAAAGATAATAACTGGCCTCGAGGTGTAAAAATTACCCAAGCTGCAGAAGCAAGCCTCCGAGTGTGCTGGCTAGCACCGTCTGTGTACCCAATGAACACCTCTGATTCACTTGACATATGCCATGGTGACAAAAGATAACATAAAAAACGACACATCCATAATACTAAAAGAAACTAGAAAGTAATAGTACAAAGACTATACATATGTTACAAAACGTTACCCAAGGTGACCTACCTATGAGTAATACTTCTTGAGGTTGAGACCATTTCTAGGCTCCGCCAAAGAATTTCCCTCAAAGTCAACCAGATGTTAAGTGCCCTTTTTTAGAACCTCTTTTATGATGAAAGGTCCAAACCACATGGGTTTGAATTTTCCTACCCCTAGGGGGTCCTTATCCCTGTCATAGACCAAGACAAGGTCGCCTTCAGAGAACACTCAAGGATGAACAGACCGATCATACTAACACTTAACTTTATGTTTGTGAGCCTCGTTGGCCAGGGCTACATCACGATGCTTCTCACTGAGCCACTCAAGGTATAATAATTGTTCTTCAAGTGGAGAAGTGTTTGGCAATAATTGTACTGCCAATTTTAGGGACGGGATTTAACATTCAATAGGCAAGACCGCTTCCAGCCCGTAAACAAGTTGGAAAGGTGAGAAACCGGTTGCCTTCTTAACAGATGTTCAGTAAGCCCATAATGACGAGTATAACATCAAGTGCCAATTTGACTTGGCTGAGTTGATCATTCGCTATAGGATGGTCTTATGAGATTTATTTACAGATTCCACCTGACCATTTTCTTGGGGATAGTAGGGTGATGAATTTTCTTTCCGCAATCCAAGCTTTGATGTTAATTCGGTCATCATTTGGTTCTAAAAGTGACTGCCATGGTTAGTGACAATCTCTCTCGAGATGTCGAACTTTGCTATTATCTGGTTGAATAAAAAGAGAGTTGCAGTCTCTCCATCATCTGTAAACCTTGGCATAGCTTCGACCCACTTCATGAAGTAGTCTATGGCTACAATGATATAACGGTGCCCCCTTGTTGAAGGAGGGTTTCATGTAGTGTAATCAATCCCCCACTTGGTGAAGGGACCAACTGTGATGATAGGAAACATGGGAGCAGGATGTGCCCTCATCTTCCGAGAGAAGATCTAATACGGGTAGCACTTCTTTACTGATTCGATACAATCTTTGATTAGTGTCGGCCAGAAGTAACCTGCTCGTAAAATCTTTTGGGTTGTTGCCAACCCAGACAAATGACTGCCACATGATCCAGTATGGAAATCGTTAAGCACGATAACTGCTTCTTCGTGAGTGAGACATCGACGCAAGATGCAATCTACACCTCTTCAATATAACGTATCATCGATTATGAGATAATTGTTGGCCTAATGGCGTATACGACGATGCTCATCATGAGAAGTAGAGGTGGGGCACTTCAAATTCTGGAGATAGATAAGTATATCTCCATACCAGGGATCCGAAGATGCGATCAAAAACATATCTCCTCTGATAGTCGACTCTTCGGGCACAACATCACCTGACTCAATCGGAAGTTCCAAAATAAGTTCTGCAAAGACCAGTGACTTTTTGGATTTCACTAAAACAAAATCTAAGTCAAATTCTTGCAGGATGACTATCCATCTACTGATCTTTCCGCCTATTACCCGTCATGTCAACATGTATTGAAACAGATTCACAATGGCAATGACGGTGGTCTTGAGAAATAGAACATAATGATGGAACCATTGAACAGCATGGACTCCTGCCAATGCAAGTTTTTTGATATGAGAATAATTAAGTTATGGTATGACTAGGCCTTGGCTCAGGTAATAGATCACATATTCTGAGAGAAAATCATCTTCCTGAACTAAGACCATGCCGATGGTGGACTCTGCAGTAGCCAAGTATAATAAGAAATCTTTTTTATAGTTGGGTGGCCGAAGCAGAGGGGCAGTTGTGAGGGCATGTTTCAATGTGTCGAAGGAGCATTGAGTGGAATCATCCCAATGAAATGAAATATCTTTCTTCAGTAAGCACATAAAACCCTTTGTGATCTCGGCATAGTTGGCGATGAAACGCCTTAAAAAATTTTCCTTTCCATGTAGACTCTGAAGTTGAAGGATTGTGTGTGGGGGAGGCAACTGAATTATTGCCTCAACCTTGAGAGGATCAACCATGATCCCTGTTGTTCACACTATGAAACCTAAAAAGTGTCCTAACATTACGTAAAAGCTGCACTTGTTTGGATTCAAGCGAATCTAGAAGTAGCGACATCGCTCAAAGATAAGTCGGAGGTGTGTGGGATGATCTGTTCTCTTGTGAGATCGAGATGCTAAATCATCTAAATAGGCCTCAACTATATGCTTGAGATCATGGAAAGCAAAATACATGGCCCGCTGAAAGGTCGCTCCAGCATTTTTTATACCAAAAGGCATCTTACAATACACGAATGTACCCCATGGACAAATGAATGTCGTTTTGTGCTGGTCTTCAGGTTTGATTTGTATTTGATTATATCCCGAAAAATCATCCATAAAAGAGAAGGTCTCGCAACCTGGACATTCATCAATTATCTGGTCCATGAATGGTGTTGGAAAATTATCTTTTGGACAGGCCTTGTTCAAATCATGGAAGTCTGTACATACACGAATCGTGCCCTGTTTCTTATTGACTGGCATAAGATTTGACATCCATTGGGTCAAATGGATAGGATAGATAAAACCGGATTTTAGCAGTTTCTCAACTTCAACCTTAATGGTTGCTGCTTTCCTAGGATTAACTGGACGAAGCTTCTGCCGAATAGGCTTGGCATCTGGATAAGTTGTGATTTCATGTTCGACTATTTTTGGATCGATGCCTGGAATTTCCTCGTAAGACCAGGCAAAAACATCGCAAAATTCTTTAAATAGATCTATGTAGATTTGAATCTCTCCAGGGGAACAGTCAGCTTCGACGAAAACATTCTCCACGATGCCAGGGGTTCTGGAGATATTAATCGGTATGGTTTCAGCAATAGTTTCCATATTACCCTCAGAATAAACCGCGTGTGTAGCTAAGGGATTAATAGGACAAGACCTATCTCCAGTCATAGTCAAGGTGAATTATCTAGTTTCGATTATGCTTAACTCTGGGAGGAAATATGATCTGTGATGGAGATCATCCCAGGGTTTGTCCGAACTAGTCATTACTTCAATTATTGCTTTGTCAGAGGGCAATACTAAGTCTAACGAATCGGTGTCAGCGAGAGAGCCTTGAGCCCAAATAGGCTCTAGAATCGGATCTAACTCTTGTGCGGGAGTTGGATCGGTGTCAGTCGAAGCTTGTTGGACTCAAAAGTATGCTACTTCAATTGTGGACAAGGGCATGGACATGTCAGGGTGCCCTGTCCCTTCCATTGTGGCTGATGGGGAAGGAAGTATCCATGGATCATTGAAGTAAGTCATGCAAAACGACGAAACTTGGAAAATATCAACCTTATGGTGGTCAGATATGAACTTGACATCACCTTGAGGGGGCAGGTAATCAAAGGTACCCATCAAATATGGGCACAAACCAACCCCTATGTTGACTATGCCTAGTTGGATATTATCAATCATTGGGACCGCGGATACCCCCAATGAAGGGTCAGGTCTCGAGAAAGACAATTAATCAATGGTCATAATCTGGTCTTCGTGTGGAAACAACAAGACCCAAAAAACTGTAGCGACCACTGCTTGCATGGCGTAAGTCCAACTCCTTCCTAACAAAAGATTGTAGTCGAGGGATGCGTCGACTACTTCTACCTTGACGCACACCGTCTTCCCTCCTAACTGCATGGGGAAAGAGGGAATGATGCTATGTGGTCGGAAGGAACGACTGTCGAAAGCGGTGAGAAGAGTAGGTGATGGAGACAAAACTAGTTGGCCAGTGGCCTTCCAACATGCCAATGACATAACGCATGTCGAGGTGCCCTCATCAACCACCGTGCATAAAATATTCCAAGTAAAATTTTTCGAGGGGTGAGCCACTACTATCTGAAATGCTACGTGGTAAGGCAGATGAGGTTTTAAGTTGGTTGTATCCAGCATGATTGTACCCGGAATACAAGTCTCGATAGTTCCTAAAGCAGCTAACAAAGCTTTCCTCTGGGAAGGGCAGCTTTGGAGGACCTCCTATGCGGACATCGCACAAGGAGTTTGAGACAAATCCTCCATCATAGAATAGTTCTGGGTGGCCCTTGCATTTGGGTTGTGAGAAGCATTCTTGAATGTTCCTTTTGGGATGCGTGTCATTGTTTTGCCCAAAGTCTTCTCGATCTAGAGAGGAAGAGATGGGAGTTCGACTTCTTTTTCCTTCTCAGAAGTGCTTGGTTTACTATAGTCATGCACTCTAGTTGATATAAAAGCATCACCCTTCATCATATACACATTCGCGAATGCAGGATTGTTCGAAGATGGAGAGGGTCCTTGATTTCCCCCTTCCGTGCTCGTAGAGGCTAGGGTTAGGTTTTTCCCATGTTGAAATGGATTGGTTAACATGGCATGTTGTTGTTGTGACACAAACTTTTGGGCCTCTGCAAGCCGAGGACATTGGTTGGTCGGGTGGTCTTCCACGCACAGGTTGCACGGATACCTCGCCTTCTATTTCTCAATGTTGCCCTCGCCAGCATTATTAGTGGGTTTCTTATCCCCCTTACCCTTCTTTCATTATTTTTTCTTTCCTTCAGGCTGTTGGGTGGCCTTTGGATTTGTTGATTGTACTGTGTATACATCCGATGTTTGGGTAGGGGGAGCATCCAAAACAATAGTTTGGTTGGCCATTGTGTATTGTATGGACAATTGATGCAATTTCTTTGTCAGTTGCTCAGCGGGCTTTGTTTGTGATGAACCAACAATACCATCGGCATATGGTCCATCTCTCTATTTGGTTTTATCAAGTAATGAGCGTGGCACATCTAGCAGGATCTCGTATAATAAACCAGACCGAGAGTATATTAGCTCAATATGTTGAGCTCTCATGATGGCATCTTCTTCGAAAAACACTCTTGATGTCGCGACGTATTTGGATAACTATGGGACTAAAGACTTAAGGAACCACTCGAGCAGGAATGATGGTGGGACTGGCACCTTAATTAAACTTTTCCGGCGATGCCATTCTCGGATGTGATCAGAGATATGGTCCGCTTTTGTCTGTGTGAAATTGGCCAACAATTATGTGCCAGCGTTGTATCTCACAGGTAATTGGAAATGGTTTAAGAAAGCCATTGCCAATTCACCGAAGGAAGAGTATCTTGAGCGGTCGAGCTCAATGTACCATTTCATAGCACTCCCAATGAGAGTGCGTTGAAACAATCACAACTGTATGGAGTCATCTTTCAACGATTTAGATGAGAACCAAAGGTGAAAAGTAGTCACATGATCTCCTGGATCTTCATTAGACTTGGCCTCGAACTTTGGTATGTCCTAAGGAAACTTCATCAGCATAGGGGGCCAATGCGGACCGTGACAGATAAGGTCATTCAACAACCTTTTCAAGTCTGCCAAATGCAAGGTTGCCAGGAAAGGTGTTGATTAAGGTTGGTTGTCATTGATGAAGAAAGCCCCGTAGCACAAAGGTTTAGGTAATGGACCCAATATTGTCTGATGTAAATATGAATCATTATTGTTTTTTCATGGTTGATAAGAAGTAAATATGGATGAACTCCAAAGTGGTCCCCTTATGGTGAAAGCCCTCACAGGAAGACACTTTGTGGAGTAAGAGAACCCATGCTTAATTGTGTAATAATGAGATGAAGGAAAGTGAATTTGTCAGGGAAAATATACTAGATGGATAGTTCTTGTCATGTCATTTTCGGTGGTATGTGGAATGTCACATAATTCCTCACAGTTAAAGAGTTATGGCCATGAGAAGTTGGAGACCCCAGGTTTGGGTAATGGACCCAAGTTTGTTTGATGGTTAATGGTATGAGTTATGATATATTTTCAGATAATACTATTCTATATGGATAGTACATGCCATTCCATTTCTGGTGGTATGTAGAACATCACATAACTCCTCATGGTTTGAGAGTTATGGACTTACGAAGTTGGGGGACCCTCATATGTCATCTAGAAGCCCCAAAAGGTCAAAGTAGTCAAAGTGGTTTAAGAGTTTTTAAAAGGTAAATAATAAAGTGAAGTGATGAGTGTATTATAATTCAAAGTGAATAAAAAATAAATTATTTCAATAATAAATTTAATGGAGAAATTAGAAGTGGAGCCAACCCTAAAATAAGGAAAGTGGGCCAAGTGACCTAGAAGATGTTTTTTAAGGAAACTACTTGGAGAGTATAAATAAGAGGCAAGGCTCTCTCATTTGAATCACACTTGAGCATATTGAATATATATATGTTTTTGAGATAACCAAGGATATCTAAACCAGAATTCTGAGTGAAGGTGAAGAAAAGAAGGCCAAAATGCAAGGAAGGATAAATTCTTTTGATGGTGCTTTCTAAGGTATGTTATTTACAGGTCATCTCACCATTTTCGCTATAATTTTTTTT
>ML776724.1:1602970-1635336 GCA_009831015.1 Picea engelmannii
TGAGGGGGCTCCAGAATGGAACCCTATCCATAGATCTGGGCACACAGATTCTGGCCATCTAGATCTACTCACCACTTAACGACAATTCTGGACCCTCCCCCCCGCCTTAAAGGTAAAATGGCCAGGGGGCTCTGGAATGGAACCCTAGCCGTAGATCTGGGCACATAGATTTTGGTCGTCCAGATCTACCTGCCTCTTAACGAGAAACACATTTAAGTGAAACACTGAGCTTTCGCCATGTGCCCTCCTTGACGGACGGTCCAGGTATCTCCCATGGGTCTTGGGATCTACGGTCCCGATTCCTTCGCTACTTGCGATTGCTGAAAGGGGTTGAGGCATTAATGCCTACGTTCCTCCCTCCAATCTAAAAGTTGTGAAAAATCTCAGATCCTCCGAAAGGATCTCACCCGTTCATCTAGAAAACGTAAGGGTACTCTCTTTCGATATTTCCAACTTGCTATCCTTCCTGAGCTTCGTCAACTATGAAGGACTTGAGAGATTTGCACTCTTTCTCCTGGGCTTGACTCTTAGAAGAGTCTTCCGCGCAGCCCTTGCGCTCATTCATCAAGTATAGGACTTGAGTGGGTCTCGATCTCTACTTGCCTTGCAAGGAGCCTGTGCATAACTACGCTACCTCTCTTGAGCTTAACATAATTCATCCTCCAAGGGACTCTAAACAACTAGGAAGGCTGGCATGTGCTCACGAGACTATGCCTAAGGTCAACAAACTCACAGTTCATGGCCCTAACTCAAGCCGCCACAGGACACAAGCATTTACGAGTACCAATCATGTCCTATCCATATAATTTCTCACTGGCCTAATTATACAACCAAGTAGTAAGGAGAGAGACATAATATATCATTCAGAAATCAAACACAATTCCTTAAACATACACAGTACAACCAATTTCATGTCCAATTACAACTAAATTACACAGAGTAGGAAAATGCTTATCTATTACAGGTTGTTTCCAACCAACTAACTATGGCTGTTCGTCCTTCCACCCGACCATAGGCTTAGAGGCAGTCATTCTTATCACTCTAGCCACCCCCGTTCCAAGCCATGATACCTCCAGGGAATTATCATGGTTCTCGAGGGTTCTCTCTCTGTTTCAGCTTCTGTTCGGGTCCTGTTTTCTGCAACTCAGAGCTTTTTCACTCAGTTGTGGCCTCAACGAGGTTTCTCAGATGCTCTTCAGCATCAAGCTCATGGCCTTCTGTTTTTGATTCTTTGGAGAGCTCCATGCCTCTCCCTTGCAAGCTTTCACCCCCGTCTGGTCTCTCTCTCTCCTATGTGTCCCTCTTACCTTGGATGGTTTTCCAACCTACCCTATTCCATCTGTTAGAAGGAAGCTCAGGTCTACAGGTCCTCATGGTACTTCGGACTGACAGCCCATGTTTCCATTCATGGGGGTGGTTGGTGATTCAACCACTGGTCCTTTCTTCATTGAATGGTTTTCTTTCCTTGGGATTCGAAGGAGGTTTGTCATCCTTATCAAGGGAGATTTGGGGTTATTTGATATATGAACCCTCTCTTATAGTTTTCTCATTCTTCCTCTAGTGATATCAGAGCCAGTACTTTCAAGGCTTCACCCCCATAGTCCGTTATTGGAAACTCAAACAATAATACATTTACATTGTCCTCATGCATTAGCATGGTAATTCCTATTTTATGATTAATTACAAATTGGGGGAAACAGGGTGTTACAATTACCTCCCCCTTAAAGGAACACCGTCCTCAGTATTCTTTCTCAAAAACACCTGTCATCCCTTTCTCATTCATCCACTTCATAATTCTTGACCTTCATCCTTGGTCAGGTCCTTTTTCAGGATCTTAGTCTTCATCATTTGCCTTCAATAATTCTTGGACACAAGCACATTAATCACAATTTTGTGCAAAAACATCTTACTGTTGTTCAAAATTCAAAAGGAAAATTTCATAATCTTAGCACAATACTTATCTGTGCACTTTGTGGATCTGTATCCACATGGTAGTTTTGTTATCCATGCTCGTTGCTTTCCTTGATGTACCCATTGGGTGCATGATTCCAATTCAATAGTTCACAAGAGCTATCATGATTTCATCTTCCTTTCAAAGGTTTTTCTGCATGGGAAACTACCCATTATGTGCATGATACCAATAGTTTACAAGAATTATTAAAGTCTCCTCTTCCTTGCGGTTACTCACCCTCTAGACCCAGGCTCAGGCATACCCTTCACTGCTATACAGTTTA
This sequence comes from Picea engelmannii, assembly GCA_009831015.1. Taxonomy (NCBI): domain Eukaryota; kingdom Viridiplantae; phylum Streptophyta; class Pinopsida; order Pinales; family Pinaceae; genus Picea; species Picea engelmannii. The sequence goes on from ML776724.1 coordinate 1,605,205, forward strand.
TCAGGCGATCCATCTTTCCCTACCAAGGTTTTCTCGCACAGGAAAATTTTAGAGACTCTATCAAGTCTTACAGTCGAGGCGTCCCTCAGACTTGCTCTGTTGAGGCGTACCTACGACTTGTGTTACCTCAACACAATAATTCTCAAGAGATCATGGCTTATCACGGGGTTTTCATGGCTCAGTAGTAGCCATGTTCATCATCTTCAACTTTGACATCCGTCATCTATCCTTTCTGGACATGCCTTTTCTTCTCACCTATATCACAGGTATACAAAATTCATGAGACATCATTATAAACTATAACTTTCATAATTTTATTGCAAATCTGTCACCCACAGATTTCTAGTTCCACATATTATTTTCATATTTGTTCCGCATAGGAACCAAATTCACAAGCATGGGAATTTCTTTCCCATAACATTTAGCTCAGCAGGAAATCGGTCTTCCTTATGGGCTTACAACATTTCCATATGCAAGACTCCTTCTTCCTGCAATCATTCCTCAACATTCCTTGTAGTTTGGCTTAGTAGGCAATCAATCTTCCTTATGGACTTACAATACTGCCATATCCAAGACTCTTTGCTTCCTGCAATTCATTCAAATCCCTTCATACCTTGTGCTACATAGGCACAAATATCTTTAGACCGGTTCTTGGCTGCTAGCACCCTCTTTCTTATTTTTACCTCATCACCAATGCTTTATGGGGACTTTTTATAGCCCTGTCAATAATCTTTCACTTCCAGCCTTCTCCTGGTCATTCTCTGTTTGAGGTTGCCCATCATTGGCAATTGTCTTCCTCAATAGCTCCAACTCATTTCTATACACATCATGCATCATCATAGACACAATTACATTAGTCATAATATTAAACCAAATGCATGTATCATAACATTCAAATTCATAAACATCCTCAAATGTTTCCATATGTGCAACACAACAGTTCTCAATCGTTTTCACAGTATTACAACCATCATCACTATGGTGTCAGAACATTTTTGTTCATCAATGTACTAGCTTTCTCATCCCATAGAAAACATAATGCACAACAAGGAAAGAATTGAGGGCTCTCCCCTTCTTCAAATTCTTTCTACATCACCTGGGGCTTTTCAGCCCAGTCGAGTTATCTCTAAGGTCTTACTGCCTTTTCTTAATCATGGCCTCAACCAAGAATGATTAGTTAAACGTACTCATTTATTCATTTAGTCATACTCAGAGGGTTTACTTGCCTCTACCAACTATATCAGTTTCTGCAACTTCTCTTTTTATGAAAGCCTTGGTTAGGCCTCACCCTAACCCTTTTCGGGATACTGCAACATGCTTTAATAGAAAATCTTTGCTCATAATGAATCATGAACATGTGCATCCTACACACTTCCATTCGGTTATCAGAATGGTCAATATTCAGTTGTTAGTCTTCTATTAATTACATGATTCTTTCAAAATGTAATCCAAGATTCTTATATATGGACAGGCCTTGCAGCCCATTGTCCAACCTTCAACAATTATTAGGGTTGTGACTCTGTTCTTCTGACAAAATCCTTAGGTCATATTATGATGCAATACGATATTAATTATATTACATTATGATGTAAATACATCACATCAAATGTTTATTATAATCAATTACATCAATTATAACCTTGTTTAATTTAAATGTGTTTAATATTCATGCAAACTTTGGAATGCGAGGAGGTAGGTTCAGGCCTTCATCGCTTTTTGCTTGTTCCTTCTATCATCCCCAAACATCCGGAGTTCTGGAATCCCGAACTCCCGGAGCTACGGAGAGGGTCCCACTCCTACCATACCTTTGTGCAAATATAATTTATTATATCGTCATATAATATAATTAATTCCACTTAATGTTTATTATAAAATTGGGATACAGAAAGATAGGTTCGGCCTTCGGCCATTTTTACCATACGCTCTATCTTCCCCAAACATCCCGGAGTCCCGAAGCTTTGAACTCCCAGAGCCCCAAACTCACGAAGGGTCCACACTTATACGTGACTTCGCATTAAATATTAAATTAAAAAGGGTAAAGAGGTTTTGTACTTCATCACCTGTAGGTATCACAATAACATCATATATATATATATATTACATCTTTTTGGAGATTGCACCCAGGTTTATAAGGTCTCCAATATTATATCTAATATTTGAAATGAGGGACAAAGAGAGAGAACTTCGAGTCAACCCCCTTTGGCTCTCCACCACATTCCTTATACTCCAATCTCCCAGAGTCCCAAATCCATGAAGTGTCCCCACTTATACGTCTTTCCACATTATTTAATAATTTAAAAAGAGTTGGCTTCATTCATGTGTAACCATTTTAATGAACCTTAAAATAATATAATATATTATTTATATTGCTCAAAGATTACGCCCGGGTTTTAAATTCAACAATATTATATTTAATAATTGAAAGGAGAGAGAGAGAGTTCTTTGGGTCAATCTCCTTCAGCTATTCCATGAAACTCTTCATTTTCAAACATGCAGAGTCCAGAAGCCCCGAAGTTCCGGAGGGGACCCACTTATAATTACATTGTGGTTTTAAATACCATGAAATAATTTGGATTATAATATAATATGTATTGTATTATATTAAAGGTGTAATATATTAATCAATTTCGTTAATCGATCACAATAAATACAAAAAATGTAATTAAAGGTATTTATGACGTATGCAACCTTGCTCAAGGAATGAAAGGGTTTGGGCATTCGGTGACTTTGGCTCATGGAATCCCATCACCCAAACACCCTGGAGCCTTGAAGCTCCGAACTCCTGGAGTTCCGAAGACCATGAGAAGGTTAAGGCATTTAGTCATGGGTTATTCCCTGGTGTATTTTGGCATTAAAATAATAATAAATATATTCTCTTTGGTCTGAGGTATTTTATGCTCCAGGGGCTTTAACCACCATTTTCATAATAATAAAATAATAATAATAATAATAATAATAATAATAATAATAATCATATATATATATAGACATGTCATACATATATTTCCATAGTCTTACTCAGTTTTGTTACCAAATATTTTAAAGTAAAATTATTTTCTCTTATAGAAAATAAGGAAAGGAAAAATATAGTTTCCAGGCCTTATAAAGGGGTTTAATAAAAGTTTATGTTCCAAGGAAATTTTTGCATCTTGGAAATTAAAATATAATTATAATTTCTCCCTTCTCATGGGTGAATGAGTAAAATTTTATTTCCTTATTACAATGCTTTATTACTCTTACTAAATTTAAAGCAGTGGTCCTAATACAAAGATTTACCTCCACAATAAATTCGGTGTTTCTACCATGGTTTACTTCCCACCAAAATTTAAGGGGATTCTTCCCACATTTAGGAGATTTAACACAATTTAAACATAAATGTTTATTTATGCCCCAAATAGAATTTTGAGAACTTTTGTATTTTAAGTCATTTAGACCAATTTCATGTTTATGTCCTAATTAATTTTCTCAATAATTATTTATAAGAACTTTTAATACTTTCCCATATTTGGGATTATTTCCTAAATTCCACACATGTCTGATATCCTCTAAGATTTCTAGCATAGGATTTGAGGACATACTAAAATGTAATGCTATTATGCAGAAAACTCATTCTCTCTTCTCTTAGAGGTGTTATAGATATTGTTAACTATTTAGTCATCAATTCCCAAGCATGCATTAAACTGTACAACATAGTGAACCACAACATCCACTCCCAAAAATATTATTTTAGCACACAGATAGTCAAGAGATAAGAAATTAAATCAAAATATCTTTAGCTAAGACATTCTCTTTGTTTTGCTTAAATTTCTCAAGTCACTATTGTCAAAAATTAAACTCACACAGTTCTAAAACATAGTATAAAATTTTCTCTGATCTAAACACTACAGAGATTTAACCAAATATACTTATCTAAAAACCAGATAGTGATGCAACTACTGAAAGGGGTTCCCTTTTCCACCCGACCGTATGCACAACAACTCTTGGAAGGATTTACCACTGGCCAACCCCTAGCTAGATCATGATGCTATAAGAGAGATTCTTCCTTCTGTTCAGCAACAACCAGAGACGGAGGCCACTCTCCTCCTCCCACAGGAACTTGGAAGATCAATTTTCTCTCCACCAAGAAAGGGGGCATACAATGAGTTCTTCCTCAGTCACTCATCTTCTCTGCAATCGCATTTATCATCTTGGACCGAAAATGTTGCCCAACAAATTCTTGTACCCAGAACAAATTCATTTTCTCATATCTCTTCAAAACCAGAGAGCTGCACATGATCTCCTCTTTAGATAATGGTCACCATACTCATATTCTTTCCTCCTCTCCTCTGCCCATGAATTTCATCTCTTTTCTTTCCTTCCTCAACAAGAATTTGTGGGTCCAATTCCCAATTTCATGGGTCAGGTTAGGAATTTTTCATATGGGTACTATGCCCATCACCTCATTGACTCTTGAGGAGGAGTTCCCAACTACCAACCTGACTGGTAATTTATTTTTCTGGTTCAGAGGACTGTTTTGGGTCTGAATAATTTAAATCCAATAGAGTATTGGTCTGGTAGGGGTCATCTAAACCATTGTTGGTTCCCATCACCATCTCTCTCATGCATCATGATCTACCTTGGAAAATCCCTTCAATAGTTATGCATCACTTTCCATTTTATTTAGTAACAAAAAAATATACATTACCTTTTATGACAAAAAGGTTCATCAATTCCAACATCCAAACATGTTCAATCTGCCCTTAGTCTTTTAGCAGGTTATAGTTATATTTACAAGCTGGGGGAAAAATGGGTATTACATGTGAATAGATTGTTTCCAGTAAAAGAAAATGTTTTCCCGTCCCCTCTTTTTGGAATATTTGATCTTTTTTGTCTTTTTTATATATTTAACAATCTTGAAAAATAATAAAAGGACGCTACGTTACAAAGGAGGAAATATTTTCGTAGGCAAGCAAGCTAGTTCCAAGCGCAAGGAAAAAAATGATGCTCAATGAAAAGAGACATGTGCAAGATATGGACACTCAAGAAAATTCCTCCATGTGTCAGGGTGTCAGAATGCAAAGGAAAAAATGTTGCAAGGCCTGCACCTAAGGAATGCTCTAAAATTTTAGGAACAACAAAATGGAGTCAGTATTAGGCCAAATATGTGAGAGTGATATGTGAGATGCAATTACAGATTGACACCATGAGCCTCCTTCAGTGTAAAGTTTTATGAGCCTAGAAAAGGTAAGATCGACGGTTTTTCACATTTAGAGAGTCTAAAAACCAATAAAAGAAGACTCCAAAGTGGTATTTTTCATAAATTTAGTCTCCAGGGCCTGAAAAAGAATAAAATCGTACCAAGGAGAACTCTTCGGGTCCCTAGGGACAGAGTATTCATTTTTTGTACATAGTCCAGTCGGTCTGGAAAAGGGTTAAACTTATACCGAAAGGACGTCTCTTCAAAACCTTTTTAATGAGTATGACAGAGACACGATCACTCAACAATATTTTCAATTTTAAGCAGTTTGAAAAGATCTTAACTATGGAATCCCTCATTCTTTTTCGTAGCCTCTCTAGCAGCAACATACTCTGCCTTTGTTGTTGAAAGTGAAACAACCTTTTGCAATTTTGAAATCCAACTTATTGTTGTTCCACCTACAGTAAAAACATACCCTATGGTGCTCCTCCTATCTTTATCACCTGCCATATCTGAATCAACATAGATCTGTAGAACAGTGTATGAACCTCCAAAACATAATGCATGAGTAGAAAGACCTTTCAAATACATGAGAATCCACTTTAATTCCTCCCAATGTTCTTTATCTAGATTGTTCATATACCTACTCACAAATCCCACTGCAAGTGCAATATCTGGTCTTGTGCAAACCATCGCATCCATCAAGCTGCCAACTGTTGATGAATAAGGGACCCTGGACATGTATTTTATCCCCTCTTGTGCCTTGGGACACATTTCCTTAGTTAATTTTAAATGGCTGGCCAAAGGTGTATTAACTGGTTTTGCATTCTACATTATAAACCTCTCCAACACCTTCTCTATGTACTCACCCTGAGACAATGTCAATTTGCAATTTTTCTTGTCTCTTGTTATTCTCATACCAAGGATTTTCTTTGCAGCACCCAAATCCTTCATCACAAATGAATTAGCTAATTTCTTCTTGAGCACATTTATATCTTTCATATTAGACCCTGCAACAATCATGTCATCTACATACAATAGCAAGATAATATAGCTTTCATTTTCTAGCTTTTTAAAATAAACACAGTGATCAGAATGACATCTACTATAAGCTTGTTTTGTGATAAACTTGTCAAAATTCAAATACCACTTCCTTGGAGCTTGTTTTAGGCCTTACAATCTCTTCTTCAACATGCATACCAAATTTTATTTCCCTTTGACCTCATACCCCTTTGGCTGCTGCATATAAATCTCTTCCTCTAAATCCCCATGGAGAAAAGATGTTTTTACATCTAACTATTCAAGATGTAAATATTCTACTACCACAAGACTTAAAATAGTCCTAATTGAAGTCATTTTCAAATAGGAGAAAATATTTCATCAAAATCTATACCTTTATTTTGTGGAAACCCCTTTACAACAAGTCTATCCTTGTATCACTTTTTGCCTCCATATTCTTCCTTCAACTTGTAAACCCATTTATTCTGTAATACTCTTTTTCTTGCAGGAAACTGAACCAGATCCCAAGTCCATTTATTTACCAAGGATTCCATTTCCTCTTTTATTTCTTGATCCCGCTTCTTTTTAGTGTCTACTTGCATTGCCTCTTCATAACATTCTGGTTCACCAGAATCAGTCAAAAATAAATAATACAATGAAGGAGAGTATCGTTTAGGGGGTCTACTTAACTTGGTATATGTTTTAACAACACTTGAAGGAGTTTGAGGTACCTGTTTCTCCTGTTGTTGTACATTTTGATTTTCTAGTACCTTTGGAATTTCTTTTTCGGTGATCTCATCAAGCACTGTGTATTCTCGTTTTTTCTTTTTCCTGCTTCTTTCCCTACAACTTATCTTTGTACATGACCTTCCCATTAAATATGAGATATCTACTCCTAATGATTTTGTGATTTTCATAATCCCATAAGTGATAACCAAAATCATTAACACCGTATCCAATAAAGGTACACTTCTTGGATTTTTCCTCAATCTTTGTTCTATTTTTTTTATCAATATGAACAAATACTTCACAACTGAAAGTATTCAAAAAAGAATAGTTTAACTTTTTACCTGTCCATTCCTCCTCTATAATTCTACCATCCAATAAGCTTGAAGGTCCTCTGTTTATTAAGTAAACAACAATATCTACAACATCTGCCAAGAACTGTAAGGGCAAACCATCATGCAAGCTCATACTCCTTGCATATTCCATGATTGTCTTGTTCATCCTTTCTGACACACCATTTTCTTCTGGTGTTCTTGGAACTATCTTCTCTTTACAAATCCCATGGTATGAACAGTAATCATCAAACTCCTTGCTACAATATTCACCTCCATTGTCTGATCTGAGACAATTCAACATTTTTCCTATCTCATTCTCAACCAAAGCTTTCCATTTCTTAAAAGTATCAAAAACATCAATTTTTTGTCGAACTCAATAAACCCAAGTTTTTCTAGTTGCATCATCAATAAAAGTAACATAATAATGAGAACCACCAAGATATGATACATGAGTTGTTCCCCATACATCTGTATGCACAAGCTCTAACCTTTCACTCTTCTTTTATTTTCCGACTCTGAGAAATCTGACTCTCTTTTGTTTTCCATAAACATAATGCTCACAGAAATCCAAATCAATTTGTTTAAGATCTCGCAACAAATTTATTTTGTGAAGTATATTCATCACCTTCTCACTCATGTGTCCAAGCCTATGATGCCACAATGATGTATCCACTCCTATAGAAGTTAAAGAGATAGACGAGTCAGTATTACCAGAACATAAATACAATGTACCTACTTTCTCTCCTTTTGCTATCACCAATGATCCTTTTGTGATCTTCCACATCTTATCTATAAATATGGATATACAACCTTCACTTTCCAACTGCCCTATTGAAATTACATTTTTCCTTAGATCTGAAACATGTCTTACCTCTTTCAACAACCATTGGTTTCCATTCCTTTTCTTTATTTCTACCTTTCTCATTCAAATAATTTTGCATGGTGCATCATCACCCAAATGAACCTATCCAAAATCTCCTTGAACATAATCTAGAAAATGTTTCCTATGAGGTGTGGCATGAAATGAAGCCCTTGAATATACTACCCAAGGCTCAGAAATATTATCTACATAAATAATCAAACCATCTTGTAACACATCACATGTTACATTTGCTTCCTGATTTTTCTCCTGTTGTCCATCTCTTTGTTTCTTTGGAGCTCTGTAGTCTTTCTTCAAATGTCCTTTCTTCCCACAATTCCATCACTCTATATTTTCGAGTATGGATTTGGATATGCCCTTCCTATAATTCCCGTGGTTCCCTGATCCCTTTCCTCTATCCTTTTGTCTTCCCCTGTTCTCCATGTTTAACACATTACCTGATGTCTCACCCATGTTTTTCCGTCACATTTCCTCTCTAAGGATAACACCAACGACATCATCAAATTTTAGAGTGTTTTAACAAGAGACAGAGTTACTTACAACCATGACCAAGCCATTCCAACTTTCTGGCAACAAGGACAAGATTAGAAGAGCCATGACCTCATCATCAAAGTCAACTTTTACAGAACTTAGTTGATTAGTAACCATATTAAATTCATTTAAATGATTTGCAACAAACCCACCTTCTGACATCTTCATATTAAATAATCTCTTCTTAGAAATACCTTATTGGACACCGAGGGTTTTTCATACAGTTTAGCCAATTCGACCATCATCTCCTTCATTGTCTTTTCTTTCGAAATATTGAAATCCATCGACACTGCCAGGCTCAGTTGTATCATTCCTAGTGCCTTTTTGTCAAAAAACTTCCATTATTCATCCGTCATGGTCGTCGACTTCTTTTCTATTCCACCCAATGGTAGGAATAGATCCTTATGATATAAATAATATTCCATCTGCATCTTCCATAACTAGTAGTTTTGGCCATTAAATTTCTCGACCTTAAACTTTCCATTTTCCGCCATTGCTCCCACTCTAACCGGGAACCCTCTTTTCCTACGAGTTACCTTTCGCTTTGATACAAGTTGTTAGAAAAACAAGATCGCGGAGCAATAAAATAAAATAAATGCATAAATAAAACACAAAAGATACACAATACAATAGAGACATAGATATACATGGTTCACCCAGTGTGGGCTACGTCCACCAGAGAAATTGCTAGGTCCTTCCTTTTATTATCCAACAAATGAAGGGATACAACCTAAAACACACCTGCTATAACTTCCTCTTCTTTCTCTCACGATCTTCCTCTTATTTCTCTCACGATCTCCTCACTCAAAGAATCCCATCCCAATCTATAAGAGCGTCCAAAATTAATACATTTTCATTTGTGAACAAATTTTTCTTTTGCTCACAATTAATGATTTTGTCAAATTTATTTTAGTTTATTATTCATTTGGATGTGAACATAAACTCCATATCATACGTATAATAAATAATTCATTATAAATATGTGCATACGTTGTCTTTGGGGATTTGTAGATGATTATATATATATAGATATATATATATATATATATTGGAACTTCATTATTTATGTTCTCATGATGCCAACATGGGAAAATATCTTTGTTGGATAAGTGTGTTGTGGATCACGGAATAAATGTAGAACTATAGTAGGGAATAAATGAAGAGCAATTGTAGGGAATAACCATTGAGTAGTGGTAGGGAATAAATGCAGATCACTAGCAGACAATGAATATTAAACAACAATAGTTGGCCAATTAATTAATGTTAGTTTCTAGCATGCATAATTGAAAAACCATAATTGGAACTTATAGTTTTTTGCTATGCATATTTATTGAGTTCTAGGGCTAGAGAAAAGCATAGTGTGGACTTTAACTTATTGTTATGTTTCCAAAATTTCTTCAAAATCCTTTTTCTATTGTTGAACACTCTTGTTGAGAGCATAAAGACTCTATAATGTATTACATAACTATTTAGTTGTTGAATAATACATTAAGTGTGCTTTACAGTGTGGGGATTTTCTCCAAGGAGGGTTTTCCCCAGGATTTTTTTTTCCAATGGTTGTGTGTTGTTGTGTTGTTTATTACTACAACTATGTTTATCTAATTTCTACACAAATTTCTCTAATTAATTAGTGTAGGAAGCATATTTTGCACCTCTGCCTCCTTTCATTGGTATCATAGCTTGATCACCTTAGATCCAAGGTGTTAGGGACAAGGCTTTTTTAGCTAATCTTGGTTCTAGTGGGAGCTTGTGTAGAAATAAATCTTGTTGCAAGGAAATGACAAGCACGTCTCTAGATTATAATTGGAGAAGTTTAATGGCATTAACTTTGAGTTATGGAAGCTCAAGATGGAGGATCTTATTGTAGATCGATATCATGGGTTGCATTATTGAGAATGAAACCTGTTGATATGAAAGATGAAGAGTGGGTGGTGTTGGAGAGAAAGGTGAGAAGTCTTATTAGACTCTATTTGGTTGATTCGGTATTATTGAATGCTTTTGAAGAAAAAACTACAACTCTCTAGAAGAAGTTGGGGGATTTTTATCAAGCTAAATCCTTAGTTAATAAACTCTTTTTCTATAAAAAGTTGTTTTCCTTGAGAATGGGTGATGGTGATTCTGTAACGGAGCACATGAATGCAATTAATACTATTGTGACCTACTTGATCTCAATTGAAGTGAAGATGGATGAAGAGAATAGATGTATCACCCTTTTGTATTCTTTTCCAAATTCACGGGACAACCTAGTAATGACCATTGGAAGCATTGTAAAGACATTGGTTCTTGATGAGGTTGTGTTTTCTCTACTCTCAAAGGAAGTGAAGAAGAAATCTTATGAATCCACAAATGAGGCCTTGGTTGTTGATGGAAGATATAAGGAGAAATACAAAAAGAGAGAAAAGAGCATATCCAAATCTTGTCAGAGAAATAAGTATCCTAGAAAGTCTAGGGAAAAATGTTGGAACCGTGGCAAGGTCATGCATTTCAAATGAGACTGCAAGGAGGAGAAAACGAAGAATAAGAAGGAAAAGAGAGATTTGGATGAAGATATTGAAATTTTTTCTCAAGAGGATGGTGGAGATTCCTTTTTTGAAGCTTTGACAACACATGTAGGCCATAGTGCATGGTTAATAGGCTATGGAGCCCCCTTCCATATGAATTCCCATTGGCATTGGTTTTCAGTGTATGAGAAATATGATGGTGGGATGGTATACCTTGGTGATCACTTTGCTCTCAACATAGTTTCTCATGGTAGAGCCTTGATCAGATTCCTTGATGTCATAGTAAAGGGGATCACTGGAGTTTTGCACATTCCAAGTCTAGCACGGAACCTAATATCAATAAGCACGCTTAATGATGCAGGTGTGCGAGTTGTTTTCTCTGAAAAAGGGTGTAATATGGTTCGAGAAGATATGGTGCTCACTAAGGGTGTTTGTGTGGGTAATTTTTTCCAGCTTGATGTGTGCACTATACACTGTAATACTTATTCGATTTCTACAGTGGAGATATCTATAGGATCTACACCTTCACAATCATAACCTATATCTACTTATTTTCATTATTTATGGGTATCTAAATAAGCTCTTGCTTCAGAAAGAAAGTTACTATAACACACCCAATCCCTTAAACCTTACTGAGGCTAGTCGGGTATCAAAATTAATCTTCTTCGACTCAATTCTTTTCTCTCATTGAATCTCATATATGGATTCATCCTATCGAGAGTTTACAACGATAGTAACCATGCCCAAAATTGAGCTCTGGATCAAAAGTTACAGTCTCCCAAAGTTTTCGAGCTTTCATTTATCAAATCCACCTTATTTCCACGTTAAGTGAACAGGTGGGACCCACGTAGAACTATGACTAAGATTGAATTCTCTTACTTGCCGACCTATGGCCTAAATCACCACTTAGAGTCCCTCTCGTCGAAGCCTAGCCACTTTGGATCCAATGTCTATCATCTGTCGAGATTACCCTCCGACTAATCGATGGTTTTGGTTCTTTCTCAAGGTCTTTGTCATCGTCAGACTTATTTCTCGTTCCCTCTCTCCAGACCTTCGATCGCCCTCCTATAACGCACCCACTACTGCATAATAAAATTTTTGCCCTTTCTCGAGGGACAAAATCCCCGAAGTCCTATGGGGGCCTAGCACAGGCTAGCTCTTCCCTGTTCTTCTCCATGTGATCATGGGTTATGACCACAGGCCAAAAAAACCAGGCACCTTTTTCGCATTTCGCGACTCATCAATACAAGCGAGTCTAATCTTTTGACTCTGCAAACCCCGAAACTTGAAATCTTACCTTTGAGGAGATCGACGACTCTTGATGATTTGGATCTAATGGTCTACAAGACTTCAGAACTTTCCCAAACTCTGACCACTCACCATGCGTCTCCTCCTATGAACAGTCCAGATCCTTTCGGGACTTTCAGGACATTATCACGTCCACTCCCCTGCCTATGTAAGGGCTGAGATTGACAATAAATAAAACTCCAACGAGACTTGGATCTATGGTCCTAGACAAGGGTGGGCCTGATTTAAGTTGCCAAATTCTGGACCCTCCCCCCCCCACTAAAGGTAGATAGGAAAAGGGGGTGTAGAATCCAATCTTAACCATAGATCTAGACTTCCAAATCCAGGCCATCGATACTTGCGCGCTCAATTCCGGACCCCCTCGCTTTAAAGGTAGAATGGTGAGGGGGATTTGGAATGGAACCCTATCCATAGATCCAGGCATGCAGATTTTGGCCATCTAGATCTACTCGCCACTTAATGACAATTACGGACCCCCCCCACCTTAAAGGTAAAATGGTGAGGGGGCTCCAGAATGGAACCCTGGCTGTAGATCTGGGCATGCAGATTTTGGTCATCCAGATCTACCCGTCGCTTAACGAGATGCACATTTAGGTGAAATGCTGAGCTGTGGTCACATGCCCTCCTTGATGGACGGTCCAAGTAACTCCCATGGGTCTTGGGATCTATGGTCCCCATTCCTTTGCTACTTGCGATTGCTAAAAGGGGTCGAGGCATTAACGCCTACGTTCCTCCCTCCAATCTAACGGTCGTGACAAATCTCAGATCCTCTGAAAGGATCTCGCCCATTCATCTAGAAAACGTAAGGGTACTCTCTTTTGGTATTTTCAACTCGCCATCCTTCCTAAGCTTAGTCAGCTATGAAGGACTTGAGAGCTTTGCACTCTTTCTCCTGGGCTTGAATCTTAGAAGATTCTTCCGCACACCCCTTGTGCTCATTCATCAAGTCTAGGACTTGAGTGGGTCTCGGTCTCTACTTGCCTTGCAGGGAGCCTGTGCATAACTACACTACCTATCCTGAGCTTAACAGAATTCATCCTCCAGAGGACTCTAAACAACTAGGAAGGTTGTCATGTGTTCATGAGACTATGCCTAAGGTCAACGAACTCACAGTTCGTGGCCTAACTCAAGCCGCCACAGGACATAAGCATTTACAAGTACCAATCATGTCCTATCCATATAATTTCTTACTAACCTAATTATACAACCAAGTAGTAAGGAGAGAGACACAGTATATCATTCATAAATCAAGCACAATTCCTTAAACATACACAGTACAACCAATTTCATGCCCAGTTATAGCTAAATTACACAAAGTAGGAAAATTCTTATCTATTAAAGGTTGCTTCCAACCAACTAACTGTGGGTGTTCGACCTTCCACCCGACCATAGGCTCAGAGGTAGTCATTCTTAGCACTCTAGCCACCCCCGTGCCAAGCCGTGATATCTCCAGGGAATTCTCATAGTTCTCGAGGGTTCTCTCTCTATTTCAGCTTCTGTTCGGGTCCTGTTTTCTGAAACTCGAAGCTTTTTCACTCATTTTTGGCCTCGACGAGGTTTCTCAGATGCTCTTCGGCATCAAGCTCGCGGCCTTCTGTTCGTGATTCACTGGAGATCTTCGCGCCTCTCCCTTGCGAGCTTTTGCCCTCGTCTGGTCTCTCTCTCTCCTATGAGTCCCTCTTACCTTGGACGATTTTCTGACCTACCCTGTTCCATTTGTTAGAAGGAAGATCAGGTTTGCAGGTCCCCGTGGTACTTCGGACTGACAACCCATGTTTCCATCCATGGGGGTGGTTGGTGATTCAACCACCGGTCCTTTCTTCATTGACTAGTTTTCTTTCCTTGGGATTTGAAAGAGGTTTGTCATCCTTATTAAGGGAGATTTGGGGTTATTTGATATATGAACCCTCTCTTATAGTTTTCTCATTCTTCCTCTAGTGATATCATGGCCAGTACTTTCAAGGCTTCACCCCCATATTCAGTTATTGGAAACTCAAACAATAATACATTTACATTGTCCTCATGCATTAGCATGGTAATTCCTATTATATGATTAATTACAAATTGGGGGAAACAGGGTGTTACAATTCCCTCCCCCTTAAAGGAACACCGTCCTCGATATTCTTTCTCAAAAAAACTTGTCATCCCTTTCTCATTCAACCACTTCAGAATTCTTGACCTTCAACCTCGGTCAGGTCCTTTTTCAGGATCTTAGTCTTCGTCATCTGCCTTCAATAATTCTTGGACACAAGCACATTAATCACAATTCTCTGCGAAAACATCTTACTGTTGTTCAAAATTCAAAAGGAAAATTTCATAATCTTAGCACAATACTTATCTGTGCACTTTGTGGATCTGTATCCACATGGTAGTTTTGTTATCCATGCTCGTCACTTTCCTTGACGTACCCATTGGGTGCATGATTCCAATTCAATAGTTCACAAGAGCTATCATGATTTCATCTTCCTTTCAAAGGTTTTTCCGCATGGGAAACTACCCACTGTGTGCATGATCCCAATAGTTTACAAGAATTATTAAAGTCTTCTCTTCCTTGTGGTCACTCACCCTCCAGGCCCAGGCTCAGGCATCCCCTTCACTGCTATATAGTTCCTCGGGCGATCCATCTTTCCCTGCCAAGGTTTTCTCGCATAGGAAAATTTTAGAGACTCTATCGAGTCTTACAGTCGAGGCATCCGTCAGACTTGCTCTGTCGAGGTGTACCTCTGGCTTGTGTTACCTCAACACAATAATTTTCAGGTGATCATGGCTTATCACGAGGTTTTCATGGCTCAGTAGTAGCCATGTTCATCATCTTCAACTTTGACAGCCCTCATCTATCCTTTTTGGACATGTCTTTTCTTCTCACCTGTATCACAGGTATACAAAATTCATGAGACATCATTATAAACTATAACTTTCAGAATTTTATTGCAAATCTGTTACCCACAGATTTCCAGTTCCACATATTATTTTCATATTTGTTCTGCACAGGAACCAAATTCACAAGCATGGGACTTTCTTTCCCATAACATTTAGCTCAGCAGGAAATCGGTCTTCCTTATGGGCTTACAACATTTCCATATGCAAGACTCCTTCTTCCTGTAATCATTCCTCGGCATTCCTTGCAGTTTGGCTCAGCAGGCAATCAATCTTCCTTATGGACATACAATACCACCATATCTAAGACTCTTTGCTTCCTGCAATTCATTCAAATCCCTTCATACCTTGTGCCACATAGGCACGAATATATTTATACCAGTTCTTGGCTACTAGCACCCTCTTTCTTGTTTTTACCTCATCACCAGTGCTTTATGGGGACTTTTTACAGCCCTGTCAACAATCTTTCACTCGCAGCCTTCTCTTGGTCATTCTCTGTTTGAGGTTGCCCATCATTGGTAATTGTCTTCCTCAATAGCTCCAACTCATTTCTATACACATCATGCATCATGTTATCCACAATTTTGGTTATCATGATTATATAATGATGATGGAAAATCAAGCTCTTCATTAAAAACACTTTCCTGAGAAAAGTTACATTTGTCTGCTTCCAAAAATCATACTTTTAAGGGAGGTTCACAAGCTACCTATATATTTGCCTGTGAGAATTCCTGATTCTTGCAGGCTACATTAAGCTAGAGTGCGAGGGGTTCGCACTGTACTTAACTCTCAGGGTGCGAACATCTTCCAAAAGAAGGAAAAAGATAAATTCTCGATCCTTCTAGAAGGGAATCTTCTAGAAGGATGAGTTGGCTTTCGAATGGTTATTCACGTGCTGGCATTCCAGATATCTTGGGATCATTTCCTATCCAAGTAACTAATATATCTTCTCATATATATTGAGAAGATTGCTCATGGAAAAGGTTAGAAGAAAACTAGCAAGAGATTGATTGGAGAATTAGTGTAAGATTGTATGAAGGACTGATGCTACAGCAGCTAGAGACACCAGCAAGGTCATCAAAAGTGGTTGATTTTCTTCATGCATGAGCAAGTGTGTGTGTCAGAGCTAGGAGCCATCGAAAGGAGATCTACAACATCAAGGCTTAGGTTGTAAGTTTCACTTTCAATTAATTCAATACAGTAATATGTCCCTTTCCAATAAAGATGATGTCACTTTATTACATAACTCCTTGATCATATGTATAGATTAGCTATTGAATATATTGATCTGCCTTTACTTCGATTGGTTTGTACTGTTTTGATCTGAATGGTACAAGAGCATTGGAGCAAAGCTTGGAACAACAGAGACCTAAGGAAATCGTTCATAAGGTATGTCCATGATCCTTGTCTCTTAGTTCATTCAATAGGCTAGATCTAGGGAAAGTGTATTATTCTGTCCTGTTTTTTTCTAGATCCAAGTGGATCCAGGGAGATCGGTTTGTGTCCACACTTATGGATTAATCCTGAAACAAAATTGGCGACTCCACTGGGGAACTATTCCCTTTTTCTTTATGGTTTTTGAATTTTCTATGGCCATTTGCTCTATTTGCATTTTTATCCTGTTTTGTCAGTGTCTGAGTCCTCAGGATATCCTGAGAGACCTTCTGGGTCTATAAGCCAGTTTGACTTTTGCTTGCATCTTCAAAATTTTTATTATCTTCAGGATTTATTACACTGTGTTCATTGACAGCCTGCGAGAACTAGTCAAGTTCGCACCCTGCATATAGGGTCCAGTGCGAACACCTCGCACCTTGCTTTAAGGTGGCCTGCGAGAATCCTATCTTCTTGCACTATGTAACACTGCTTGCCTGCGAGCAAGATTTTTGAAAATTTTGAAATTGAGTTTTGATTTTTTCAACTGCTCAGATCTCTTGAATTACATCTTTTTGGCTTATTGGTTCATTGATTTATATATCTCTTGCTTTAGTTTGCTTGCTGGAACAAATTTAGGGTTTCAAGGTTCTTCTTGCCCTTGGTAGCTTGACTTTCATTTCTTGGCTTTGTTTGGCATTTTCTTTCTCCCTGACTTCTGTAGTTGAGTGTGTCTGATTGGCTGAGAACCAGTGATTGGTAGAGAGTTAAGTGCTTGAGGTTTTCTCTTTTGCTTGGTGGTTTGAAAGAACATTTTTCATTTGCATTGGGAAGACTCATTGGTTTGCTTTTTGTTTTTACTTTCATTGAAAGAGTTGATTGGGTTGTTTGTTTGAGTCTTTATGATTTGATTTTCTTTTCTCGTTAATTAGAGTTCTTCTTGGAAAGTGAACAACAAGTTTTCTTTCAAGATTTTGTTTTTGTCATTTCGAAGACATTGAAAAATCAAATTTTAGAGTTTATTGAAGTATATGAAAAAGACATTTAGAGATTGTTCATTGATAAATGATTGTTTGCATTGACATCTGAACAGAAAATTCTGCATTGCATTGTAGCATTTGAGTTGATTTGGAAAATTTTCTCTCTCTCCCATAGCTAGGATTCATGGAATGAAAAGAGTCATATTTCATTATCATCCTTGCATTATTTGGGTCAGAGTCATACATCATGAGTTTCACTTCCGTTACCTTTGAGTAATCCACAGCTCTTAAAAACATTGCGTAATCTTAAAATTGATCTAGTAACTCTTTTCTAGGGCTCTTTTACACCAACATATTAGGTAGGCTAGTGCTTTGGAGTAGGAAGAGAGATACACTCTCCAAAAGCTAAAAACACACAATAGCATCTTGAGTTAGGGAGTGTTAAATTCCATTCGCAACATATTGTCCTGGGACGCCCTTCTAACACAAGGGTCAAGCACTAGGTCGCATTGGTGTTGGCAAAGTTACTAACCCTGCTTTGTTGACATCGGTGTAGAGATTGCACGTATTACAGGGATAACTCCAAGGTATACCCACAATTATGAGTGGAATCCTATGAGTTGGTTTCGGGCTAGATACCCTGTCCTTGCGTGTGGATCAGACTGACAACTATTCCCCCAGGCTGTACTGTTGTTTGTGGTGACCTTAGTGGCCTATCTCTCTAGGTTCTTACCCAAGGTGACTGTGGAGGGGAAAGTCTCCACGGTAACTGGAATTGACGTTGATCAAACTCACTCGGGCTCCTTGGAGGGTATACCCACGATTATGTGTGGGAGCTTGCACCAGGGCGTAAGTCTGTTAAGCAGGTCGTCAACGTAACTTTTCCACCTTAGCCCCGCCCCTTCTTGTCTCGTTGTTGCGATGTTGGATTTCATCACCAACTAGTGGCTTCGAAATTAGAAGGTATTGTTTACTTGGTGATTGCTTCCTAGATTTTGTTTACTAGTGAGTGCTGTTTATTTCTCGAAGTTGACCCTAGGAATTTTCTCGCGGAACTTGTCACTTGTTTACAATTGCTCCCCCATGGCGTTCTCGTAGAATGAAAGGATTATCTCCAGAGCATCTGGATGATTCTCAACCTACTGGTACACTTGAGGGTTCACCCAATCAAACTGAAGTCCCTGTGGTTACTTCACCACATGGGGAAACCAATGACGTTCCAGTTGTCACCACACCACTTCCACAAGTTGAACGAACTGATTCTCTAGGAGATTTTCAAATTACCAATACTATAGAGGATTATCGCATTCGTCATGGTGAACGACCTTTTGGACAATTAAATCCTTCTGAAGAAACCATTGTTACATCTTCTGACTCAACTATTGGGCCTTCTCACGGTGTAGTAGGCCAAGATCCTTTTTGGTTCGGTAATTTTCGACGAGTCCTTTTTGGTACAGAGTCACCTCCTGTCTACGAAATCAACCCTCCTGTGTCTCCTGAGATAGAGACTACACCCGAGACTACCACTTATCGTTTTATTCTTCCTCCCAAGATGGCCCATCTCACGAATACTACGAGTGTCCAAACCGAGGTTACTGCAACTACTCTTGCTCCTATCAATACCCAGCGAATACCTGATGTCATCCCGACATTACCACCCGGTTACCACACGCTGAATGCGTTGTTGAATGCTACCAATCCAACACCTCCACAAACCCCAGCCGGTTCTCTAGGTGGTCCTCCTTTTCCTGGGCATCCCATTCCCGGTTTCATTCCGACACTCCCTCAGTTTCCTTCTTGTAATCCTAACCCTAGTGGTACTATCCCAACTGTTGCACCAAACCCACAGATTCCTATTGGTGGACAGGGTGGTATGGTTCCTTTTCCTTTTCCCGGACACACTACAGTTACTACTCAACCTACGGTTGGCACACAACTTTCGGGTGGAACTATACCTACAGTAGGGGGACCAACTTCACCTTTTGGACAGAATATACCTCCTGAATTGGCCCAGTATTGGAATCAACTTCTATAGAACTTTCCAAAAAATGCTGGGGGGCAACAAACTGTCCCTGCAGTGGGTCAACCTTATCCGGGGGTAACCAATCCTATTTGGGGTGTGGGTCAGACTACTCAACCCCATGTCCCTACTCAAACTCAAGGTTACAATCCCTGGGGTTACTATCCTATCCGGCCACCACAGAGTTAGCCAGGGCCGTCCCTCTATGGACAGTCTGCTTACGGTCCTACTGGTTTGCCAACAGGGCTTCCACCCCAAAGCCATCAGTACCCACAAGTAAACTGACAATTGCTTTTCCTTGCTACTTTGGATTTGCCAGATTTGTCTAGGATCCTAAATGATCCTATTCGTCACTCTCCCCAATGGCCTGCTATCCCTGCTAAACTTCCATCGGATATTCCGAAATTCGATGGCAAGCCAGGAGAGGACCCAAATAATCATGTGATGACTTTTCATTTATGGTGTTCATCCAACTCTCTGATGGATGACTCCATTCGTCTTCATCTTTTTCAACGAACCCTTACCGGTTCGGCTATGAAGTGGTATATTGAATTGCCACGAGGGTTCTTTTCTGATTTCAACACCTTAGCTATGGCTTTTCTCATACATTACCAGTTACCGATCCGTTACGATACTGGGACTGAGATCCTGAATTCTTTCAAACAAATGAAAGGTACTCACATCTCAGATCATATCCATGAGTGGAGACGGAGACGACGTCTCATCAAACTTGAACTCCCTGATCAGTTACTGGCAGAATGGTTTACGAAATCTTTCATGAACGAAATTGGTAAAGACATTGCTATGGGTGTTGTTGTTATAGAGGAGCAGGCTATAAGTCGCGCTCAGTATCTTGATCTCTTTTATTCACAAACGGGAGCACTCTACGATTTACTTCCCAAACTACCTCGTCCTGGTACTTCCAGCACTTCAACTGCTCCAGCTGCCTCGCATGCAGCTGATGGTGTGATTGGTACTACTCATACCCACTCACATTCCGTTTCAACTAAAACCCCTATATCAAATTCTTCTAATGTTCAAAGTGCTCCGTCTCTTGCTCCTCCCGCCGGTAAAACCTCTGAAGTGAATGCTGTTCAATCTACGCCGACCGGTAAGAATAAATCCAAGAAAGGGAGAGGCAAGAATAAGGAGAGTAAAAATAATAATCAAAATGAACAAACCAAAACCCCTCCTGCTGAAGACCGGGATAAGCGCAAACCCCGTTACCCTTGCCTTATCTGTGGTGATGATCACTACATGAAGGATTGTCCTAGACGTGCCGAGGTTAATAAGTTTCTTCAAGGAACGCCCAAACCCTCTACGCTGGCAGTCTTATCTCAACCCTTCCCGTCTCAGCAACAGGCCTCTTTGGTCATTCATGACCAACCATCTACTTCTACGACATCATATGTTTTGATGTGCACCGGTGATTCTAATAACAATGACGTTGCCATCGCAACTAGAGCCAAAGACTATTCTCCATCTAAGGAGAAGGTTGACGATTTACCTCTGGATTTGGTACAACCCTCTTCGTCAAATCCACCTACGAACGGTCCCCTTCATCTCGAACGACTGAGCCTTGATACAGTTCTACGACCCCCAAAAGGTGTCGTTAAGAAATCGGCATTCAATCCTCATGCTCGTGCGGCCCAAAACTATAGCATTGTTGAAGATCTGGCCCAAGCACCTTCAGCGATGTCTGCCCTTGAAGTTCTTCAGTCTTGTCCTGCGCAACGAAGGGCTCTATTGAAAGCTATAGGTGGAATTGATCCTACAGATACGAATTTGATAGTCTTTGACTTGGATGACCATGTTCCAAGGTTACCCCCTCATCTTGCATTTCAAATACAAGTTATTGTTTCAGACAAGAACATCTGTCGAACTGTTGTTGATGAGGGTGCCTCTACATGTGTAATGTCTTTTACTTGTTGGAAATCCATTGGCTCTCCTCCGTTAACTGAATCACAAAATACTTTGAAAGCCTTCAATGGCTCAGGTTTTAAGCCTTATTGTGTTCTTCCATCATTGCCTGTTACTCTCGAATGCAAGATAGTCCAAGTTGAAGTGGAAGTTTTCGATGCTCCCTTAGATTATAATCTTCTTCTTGGCCGTAGCTGGGTATATTCTATGCGAGCTGTTGTGTCAACACTTTTCCGTGTAGTCTGTTTTCCCCATCAAGGAAAGATCGTTACGGTTGATCAACTTGCCTTCTTTAATTCCGATACTCACACTGGAAACGTGTCGTTTATAGCTAAAACCCCTCCGGGTTATGAGAATGTTGGAGTCGGTCTTTTAAAAGACTCTTCGTTAATGGGTACTTTTTCCATACCTCCACCACCCGATATTCTACTCCTGTCAGTTGCTTCTATTAATATGATCTCTGTTGTTCCTCATGGAATTCCAGTGTCTTTTGACCCTTGGATAGTCCCTGATCCTTGGGATCATACTCGTTTCGGCGATGTCATGCCGTTAAGTCCGGTTGAGTCTGCTTATCATGCGATTCAATCGACAACACCTTCTTCACCCTCTCTTGAGGAGTTGTCACCCGATCCTTTCCATGTCATCTTTCCCAATGACGAGATGATTATGTCCGTCATGGCCGATACACCTTGGGATGATGTGCATCATCGTTCCATACTGTTTCTGGAGCAACACACTCTCGAGAATTACCAGCGGATTTCGACTCCGTCGACCGTTGTTGTCATATCGACTGCTCCCGGATCTACACATGATGTGTTTGCGGAAGGGAACCTCAGTAATATTTCTCCCACGATACCCATTGATATTTCAGTTAAACCTGGGATAGTTGAAAATGTTCACATTGGAGCTTCGTGTTCTCCAGAGGAAATTGTCACCTATACTGCTTTGTTCAAGGAATTTCATGATATCTTTGCACGGAGTTATGAAGAAATGTCAGGTATCGACCCTGATATTGTTGTTCATGAGATTAAGACATACCCCGGAGCTAAAATAGTCCAGTAGCACCTCCATCCTGTCCATCCACGTAAAGTGGCAGCTATTAAACTCGAAGTTGAAAAACTTCTCAAAGCCGGTTTTATTTATCCCGTGGCTCTGACAGAATGGGTTTCCAACCCTGTACCGATTGATAAGAAAGGTGGTAGTATACGTGTTTGTGTTGATTATCAGGATATTAACAAAGCCTATCCAAAGGACAACTTTCCGATCCCTTTCGTCGACCAGATCGTCGATGACTGTGCTGGTAGCGAAATCTTTTCACTCATGGATGGATTCTCTGGCTATAATCAAATTAACATCACTCCTAAGGACCAACACAAAACTTCTTTTATTTGTCCTTGGGGTACTTTTGCCTATAGAAAACTTCCCTTCAGTCTTAAGAACGTAGGTGCTACATTTCAACGTGCTATGTCTTATGCGTTTCATGATATAAAGCATATCATTCAACCTTATTTGGATGACTTGCCAGCTCATTCTTTACGCCGAGTCGATCACCCTAATCATCTCCGAGCAATTTTTGTTCGTTGTCGGTTCTATCGTATTCGTATAAACCCTCATAAATGCGTCTTTTGCGTCGAATCCGACCATCTTCTCGGTTTCATTGTTTCACATCAAGGGATCCAGGTAGATCCTATTAAGGTTGAGGTGATTCTTAATCTCCCTCCTCCTTCTTCACTGCGCCAGTTACAAAGTTTGCAGGGGAAAACAAACTTTCTTCATCGCTTCATCCCGAATTACGTTGAGATTACTCGAGGTTTTACACGTCTTCTAAAGAAAGGTTCAGAGTTTGTCTAGGATAAAGTTGCTAACAACACTTTTGAAGCTTTAAAGTTGTCCCTCACGAAAGCTCCACTTCTTTTCCCTCCTGATTATAGTAGGGATTACTTTCTTTATCTAGTTGCTTCCGAGTATACTATCGGCATGGTTTTCGTTCAGGAGGATGGCGCACATGATGAACATGTTATATATTACTTGAGTCGAAGTCTCACTTCGATGGAAATCAAGTACCAACATGTTGAAAAACTGGCTTTGGCTGCTGTTCAAGCGGTTCAACGTTTTCGCCATTATATTCTCTCCAGGAAGACTACAGTGATTTCACATTGTAACCCCATGCAACATATTTTGACACATCAATTGTTGGGGGGCAAGTAATCCAAGTGGATTGTCATTCTCCAGGAGTTTGATTTGGAATTCGATCGTGCCACGTTGAAGAAATCCTTAGTTTTCACTGAGTTAATTTGTGATTTTCCCCACACTGCCATGGAAAAAGTAGCAGTCAATTCGTTACCTGACGAATCACTTTTCCTTATTAGTACTGACGATATTTGGTATGGAGATATCATTATATATCTCCAAACTCAAACTTTTAGGCCTGATTTGTCTAGCGCTGAACGCCGTCGTATCCATTATCAAGCATGTCATTATATTATCCTCGGCGATACTCTTTACCATCGAGGCATTGACTCTGTCTTTCGGCGTTGTTTGACTTTTGACGAAGCTGAGAAAGCTTTGAATGACTGCCATTCAGGAGCATGTGGTGGTCATATGTCTGGGTATGCTACTGCCCAGAAGATCTTGCGTGCAGGATATTTTTGGCCTTCCTTATTCCATGACTGCATTACTACTGTTCAGAAGTTTCATGCCTGCCAGACCTTTAATCAGAAAATTCGATCGCATCTTGCTCCCCTTCATCCTGTGGTCTCAGTAGGTCCTTTTGGAAAATGGGGCATTGATTTTATGACATGTCACCCTCACTCAGCCAGGGGGCATGGTTACATTATTGTCGCTGTTGATTATTTTACTATGTGGGCCGAGGCGATGCCAACATTTGATAATACTGGGAAGACTGCAGCGTTATTTCTTTTCAACCATGTCATCACTCATTTTGGTGTTCCTCAAGCTATCGTTACCGATCAAGGTAGTCATTTTAGGAATTATATGATGTCTGAACTTACGGAGAAGTTGGGTCTTCGGCATGATAGCTCAACACCCTATTATCCACAGGCTAATGGCCAGGTCAAAGCAATCAATAAGGTTCGTATAACTATGATTCAACAGATGATAGGAATTCATAAAACCAGCTAGCACACGATGTTGTTTTTGGTATTGTGGGCATATCGAACATCTGTTAAATCTGCTACGGGATTTACGCCTTTTCGATTAGTTTATGGCATGGAAGCCATTCTGCCAATAGAATGTGAAATACCTTCTTTGAAGCTAGCTGTAGAGCTCTTACCTAACACTTCTGCTAAAGAGGAATGTCTGTTGTATCTGATGCGAATAGACAAGACTCGCCATGACGCTACTCTTGTAATAGAAGCCCAAAAGAAACGTGTTAAGGCACAGTATGACAAGCATGTAAAACCTTGTGTCTTCTCTGAAGGAGATCTTGTTCTTCTATATGAACAAGATAAAGATGTGTTAGGAGCTGGGAAGTTCGAACCAATGTGGTGTGGTCCTTACATTATTAGCAAAGTTTTGGAAAAAGGAGCGTATGAGCTGGTGGATTATGATGGTGTACCTTTGAGTGAACCCAGGAATGGGTTGTACTTAAAGAAGTACTATGCATGAGTTATTTGTGCATGAGTACTTGTATTTTATGTATCATACTATGTGTGTGTTACTTTAGTTTGGTTTTTGACGTTATCTGGTCTCTGCCCTTATGTGACGTTGTGTTTGATTGCCAGATGTCGGAGTATTCGCTACCTTATATTGGCTTCGCCGATGGTGCTAGCCATAGTACTCGGAACCTAGCTTCTGCAGCTTGGGCAATCTATGCCCCAACAAATGAGCTTATATCTTTACGAGGTGTATGTCTTGGCCAAGCAACCAACAACATCGCAGAGTATAGCGCCATTATTGAGTTATTGGTTGATGCTATCTCTCTCGAAATTCATCATTTGGTTGTGTGACTTGACTCGTAGATGGTAGTACTACATCTAAGTAATGTTTATTCTATTCGAAGTCCTTCTTTATTAAGGGTATATTTGCGGATTCGCCTCTTGGAACGACATTTTGATCACATTGAATATCAACATATTCCTAGATGTCTTAATACATTGACAGATGCTTTAGCTAATTATGTATTGGACACGCATTTAAATCATTTATAAATCAAACACATTAAAATGTACACAATGTAAAGAAACCGGTAGAAGCCGTGTATATATATAACGATCAAAAGAGTTTTTTTTTACAAAATGTTTGTCCGAAGACCAAAATATCAAAAATTGAAGCTCATAGCTTCTACATAATAACGTCACGGATGATGTTCACGATAACACACTAATGTCCTAGCAACTCTGCGGAGCAGTCGACCCATAGATACAGAGACTCCCACAGTGTGATGTTGATCACGTTGTGGAATCTCTTCCAGAGCCATATCTAGAACGTCTGCCATCAGACCCTCTAAATTATGCTCCACCGTCAGATAATCCTCGGCGTACTATGGAACAACTACTGTTGTCTCTCCTCGTCACTGGATAGGAGAACTGCTAGCAGGTCGATATGGTCCAACGTCTGTGTTATCAACAAGTATTTGGTGTTAGTCTTTGGGTAAATCGGTATAACAAAAACATTTAAATATGATTAAAAATTCAAAAACTTTTAAAAAATCAAAATTGTGTACTTCTTATCGAGGTCTCCCCACTGTGCGTCCTCGGGTAGTGATAAATCCAGATCTCCTCGGAAATCTAGCCCAGCATATGCGTAGTCATCCACCATCAACATCTGGTTCTGCAACCAGTCAAAGAAAACATCGTCATATTTGACGATGGGACCTGCCACATGTCGAGCCATGAGCCAACACCACCGTAACATCCTCGGATCCCTAGGACCCAGAAAATGCCACTCAGCCTGCAATTGAAGCACAGGAACCCTCTTTAAAAAGAAGGAAACTAGAAAAGACCCATATCCAAACTGCTTTAGATCTCCATGCCTGCACTTAGTCAACTATTTCTTGATATTGCGTAATACTGCGTCAGCCCAGTTAAATACCCGGGGCTCAGTACACTCGATGGCGTACTGGAAATAGCTCTGCAGAGTCATATGTGGAGCAACACTCCCTGCCATCCGAGCAATGGTAAAGAGAATAGTGTGGAGAGTCAATTCAGTTACTCCCCAAATTGCCACTTTCCCTTTCTTTCGTTCGGCCTCAGGTACGTAGAATTGGTTACAATATTCACTCATTTTTAAACCCCCTGCTCTGCTACTGGTCAAACTGACATAGGACCCATGCCTAGATAATCCGGTCATGAAATAGATGTCCTCGATGTCAATAGTCAACGTATGAGCTCCCACAATGAAGATTTGTTGGTCTGGATCCTACATTCGGACTAGGTATTCCAGTAATCGAACTTGGGCTGTCATGCCTGGGATACGGAAATACTTTAAGAGACCATAGTCTCTTAGTGCAGCTATGGTGGGAGGATGGTTTTCGGCATTGGCATTGTCCTCCTCGTGCTCTCGTTCCCGCCACTCTAACACCATGATTGTGGCTAGTAACCTGCATAAGAAACATACAAACATGGTTAGTGATCTTATTCATGAGATAAATTTGTGCTATTGGCTAAACGTTGCATAAATTTTTGAATTCTGCGCTGTTCGCAGGTGACCTACTTTACACAGTGCGAACTTCTTGCAGGTGGCTTAAGGCCCACCTACGAGAATGAGTCATTCTCGCAGGTCCTGTATGGGCCACCTGCGAGAATGCCTCCACGCGCAAAGGGTTTAAAAAACTAAGTTAAAACTAAACTTTTTACCAATGAAATCACAATTGTGAACCATGAAAAGATCAGTGATGAAGAACTTACCAAAATGCTGCCGACGGCTCGTCGAATGGTCACCCGTAGCTCCCGGAAATCGACACCGAATGCGGAGGGTAAAATGAGGGTTTTTTGAGCTCAAAGGTAAAAGGGTGAAATGGTATGGTAAATTTGGTTATTCACTCATTTTAATTACTTTTTAATATATCAAATGTGGGTTCTTTATGTTTATTCATTATTTAACCCTAATCACTAATGTGAAAATGAGTGAAATGATTGGCAGGTGCAAAACATGGATGATTATGGGCAGAACTTTTACTTGGTGTGGTGTGATTTTGATTGTTTGTTATGGTTTTGACATAAAATGTCGAGCGCCTTTTGTCCATTCTTGTGCTTGTAAAAAACATAAGAACGTGACCGAGCATCGTTTTATCACTTTTTCGGGCTCGCTGTGGTTATAAAAAAAAGGAACCCCCTTGGAGTTATCTTTAAGCTCTTTTCAGACTCTCTAAATATGAAAAGATTGCCGAGCGATCTTGCTATTTTCATGCTCGTTAAAGTATTTGAAGTATGTGTCCTTCGAGCGATAGTTTAACCCTTTTTCGGTCTCATTGGACTATTGTACGAAAAAGGAACTGAGAGAGTTCTCTTTTAAGTGTTTTTCAAAAACTCTATAATCTTGAAAAACCTTCGAGTTTACTATCTCTGGACTCGTTAAACAAACATTGACAGACCCGTAATGGGACCGAACCACTCCTTCCTAGGGTTCGTTTAAAATACTCCGAGGGACTCATCTGAAGGATGAGTTTATATTAACAAGCATATGTGATCCTCTTCAAGCTTGCGTAAAAATAAAGAGGTACTTGCCAGAAATGGTGGGGGAAAATTTGGGAAAGGGATATGTTTCATCTTTATATTAATTGGCAGTAAGTGTTGCTCTTGAACATGACACCCCCTATTCATCATTTGAAGCTGGTTTGGGAAAATCCATCTGTCTCTCATTCGATTTAGTAATAAATTCTTTCCATGTGTCATATTTAAGTCAATGTTGCCAAATCGTTGGTTGTGTCATCCATATGTTCAAGAGCAGTCCGTCTGAAACCTCTATTGAGTTGGCCATCTGCAGTTATCCATTTATTCCGTGTCGACCTTCCCTGTGTCCAAAGTCCAATTGCCACATACTCTGTTTCACTTTCAAACTCAGTTACTCATTTCATGTCATTGATGGGGGATACATCAAGGCCCTCCTGTGACGAGTTTTGTTCCGTCAACTTCATCACATTATCCGGAATCAAGACTTAGAAATTATTCAGTACCTTGGAGCTTGCATGCCTCAATAGCAAGTTTCCTCGCTTTTGACAGTGGGTTTACATCATTGACCCCTGATCGAGAGATTTCGTCGGGTGTTCGACATCAACTCATTTATTCACAGTCGATGGATTGTACTATAGTACCTTGGGAGTCATTGACATCAATGGTGATTTCCCTCGCACTTGTTAACGGTTACATCAATGACCGATAATCAAGTGGTTTCTACCATGTTTGAATTTGACACATGTAATCACATGGTCAGATTCATACTTTGGGCGATGAGATTGAAGACCCTGGATATTATCTTTATGATCCAGGTTGCGATGGAGTATGTATAATTTGTGACACATAGATCCACTGTGTATGTTTCGTGGCTATGTCATCTTGATTGAAAATTTGTCGCATGGATCCACAGTGTATTCAGGTGGCTATGCTATATTGTGACAACATGGATCCACAGTGTATGATTGGTGGTCATGATCTTTGTTTATGATGTCATCAGTCTATGATCTGAGTATGGGAATGCCTACCTCAACAATTGATATACATGATATTCTGCCGATGCTTGGATGTTTGCAGGTTTCCGATTAGATGTGCTCTTGGTTCTCGACACACACATGCAGCTTACAAAGTCTATCGACTGTCACTGGTTCCACTCTCAGACTTTGGGGGGCATTTTGTTATCCACAATTTTGGTTATCATGATGATATAATGATGATGGAAAATCAAGCTCTTCACTAAAAACACTTTCCTGAGAAAAGTTACATTTGTCTGCTTCCATAAATCATACTTTTAAGGGAGGTTCGCAGGCTACCTATATATTTGCCTGCTAGAATGCCTGATTTTTGCAGGCTGCATTAAGATGGAGTGCGAGGGGTTTGCACTGTACTTAACTCTCAGGGTGCGAACATCTTCCAAAAGAAGGAAAAAGATAAATTCTTGATCCTTCTAGAAGGGAATCTTCTAGAAGGATGAGTTGGCTTTCGAATGGTTATTCAGGTGCTGGCATTCCATATATCTTGGGATCATTTCCTATCCAAGTAACTAATCTATCTTCTTCTATATATTGAGAAGATTTCTCATGGAAAAGGTTAGAAGAAAACTAGCAAGAGATTGATTGGAGAATTAGTGTAAGATTGTATGAAGGACTGATGCTACAGCAGCTAGAGACACCAGCAAGGTCATCAAAAGTGGTTGATTTTCTTCATGCATGAGCAAGTGTGTGTGTCAGAGATAGGAGCCATCGAAAGGAGATCTACAACATCAAGTCTTAGGTTGTAAGTTTCACTTTCAATTAATTCAATACAGTAATATGTCCCTTTCCCATAAAGATGATGTCACTTTATTACATAACTCCTTGATCATATGTATAGATTA
>ML776724.1:1635605-1676439 GCA_009831015.1 Picea engelmannii
ATAGAAAACATAATGCACAACAAGGAAAGAATTGAGGGCTCTCCCCTTCTTCAAATTCTTTCTACATCACCTGGGGCTTTTCAGCCCAGTCGAGTTATCTCTAAGGTCTTACTGCCTTTTCTTAATCATGGCCTCAACCAAGACTAATTAGTTAAACATACTCATTTATTCATTTATTCACACTCAGGGGGTTTACTTGCCTCTTAGAAACTATACCGGTTTCCACAACTGCTCTTTTTCTGAAAACCTTGGTTAGGCCTCGCCCTAACCCTTTTCGGGATACTGCAACATGCTTTAATACCAACCTTTTTCTCATAATGAATCATGAACATGTGCATCCTACACACTTCTATTCAGTTATCAGAATGGTCAATATTCAGTTGTTAGTCTTCTATTAATTAGATGATTCTTTCAAAATGTAATCCAGGATTCTTATATATGGACAGGCCTTGCAGCCCATTGTCCAACCTTCAACAATTATTAGGGTTGTGAATCTGTTCTTCTGACAAATTCCTTACACAATTCCTCCACCAAGAACTCCTTTGGCATGCAACTTCCTTGTTGCATATCCATCACTATTTTTGATGGCCTCAACCTTGAGTTAGTTTTAGCTTTTTACTAAATATTCCCCTTAAGGAATATAAACATGCATCTTTACTATTAAGATCAGTCAATTCAGATTCATTCACAATCCTTCTCATGTGATGCTCAAAGGTGTAATCATTTGTCTCTTGTTATGACAAGAGAGCATCTTTGCTCATTTACGCTTTCATCTAATTATATTGGTACTTCCTGAGGAAATGGAATACATTCCCCTCAGGCTATTATTTGGAACAAAACTTTCATGACTCCCCAGAATGGAGTCAGCTATGCCTCCATAGTATTCATTTAATCTGGACAAGAGCAATACTTTCTTCATGTTTAACTCATCAGGGAAATCATATTGGGCCTCTAGTATACTTATACTCTTACATCATACGTGTGCATTACTTGCACATTTCATATCATTGATACCTTATCAGTATTAACATCAGGCTTCCTATTATGAAGCTTCACACTGCATTCAACTCATGCGTATTCATCATACTAGCTCACGCCTTCTCCTCACGCGACCACCAGCGGTGACCACAATCTGAACAAAAAGGTGCTTCGTGTTTTGCGATTTCGAGATTCATGTTGCAAGGAACTCTAGTTCTTTGATCCCCAAAATCTGAAAACCCAAAAGACCGAAGCTAAGGTTTTATCGGCTCTTTTATTCACATGACCCTTCGCTCAGAACCTGGGGTCAACTCCTAGATACGCATCAAGATCTCGTGTTTCAGTGAATCCGCGGACAACACTCCACCATTTCCCAAAAATTCTGATCCACGAGGTTCCAACAACCTGGATCCCACTTTCTAGATCTCTTTGGAAATCAACGGTCCGGATAAAATCCCGACTTTCCACCTTTCGGGGTCCTAGCAGAGTCTTCACCCCTTAACTCTTGATTTCAAATCCCCAAAATGTGTATGCATCAGATCAACGATCCACCACCTGTCTCAATCCAACGGCTCAGGTTGGATGTTGGGATTTCGTGACATGTGAGTCCTCAAAACTCTGCCCGTTGACTTATAAACCTCCAACTCACGAAGATCCAATTACACTGGATCTACGATTCAGGTCATCTGCTAACCAACGACCTTGATTGAATTGGTGATTTACCTGGCGCAACTTTGGAAAGTCTACGCTTCTATTTTCCTAATAGACGAAACCTTGAAGCTCTAGATCAACGACTCTCATTGATTCCAATCTAACGGATACTATTCCTCCTGAGCTTGTGAGTGATGAGAGGTTATTAGCCTTATCTTCTCTGCTGATCAACTAGATCTAACGGTTCACAGAATTTTGGTATTCCTCCCTCCGAGAATTCCACCGTCTGTTCAGACTCTCGATACTCGAAATGTTGAAATTTTAGATCAGATCAATGGTCACCAACGGCTCTCCAACCAATGGTTGTGATTATGTCGCAATTTCGGGACTTCTGTTATGAAGAACCTCGAATCCTTTGATCCTCGAAATTGCAAAGTTCTCTCTGGACGATCAATGGTTCAAATTGCTCCTTGATCAACAACTATGATCTTTTCACAAATTTCTCATTGCTTCTTCCAAGCCCTTTGGTTTTGTGAAATTTCGGTATCTCCTCGCAACTAACCAGTGCGCTACTTCTCCGAGATCGAACAACTCAAAACATTTCGGTTCTTTCTGAATGGATCTTGACTCTTTTTAATAATTTAAAAAGAGTTGGCTTCATTCATGTGTAACCATTTTAATGAACCTTAAAATAATATAATATATTATTTATATTGCTCGAAGATTACGCCCGGGTTTTAAATTCAACAATATTATATTTAATAATTGAAAGGAGATAGAGAGTGTTCTTTGGGTCAATCTCCTTCGGCTATTCCATGAAACTCTTCATTTTCAAACATGCAGAGTCCCAAAGCCTCGAAGTTTCAGAGTTCTGGAGGGGACCCACTTATAATTACATTGTGGTTTTAAATACCATGAAATAATTTGGATTATAATATAATATGTATTGTATTATATTAAAGGTGTAATATATTAATCAATTTCGTTAATTGATCACAATAAATACAAAAAATGTAATTAAAGGTATTTATGACATATGCAACCTTGCTCAAGGAATGAAAGGGTTTGGGCATTCAGTGACTTTGGCTCGTGGAATCCCATCTCACCCAAACACCTCAGAGCCCCGAAGCTCCAAACTCCTGTAGTTCCGAAGACCATGAGAAGGTTAAGGCATTTAGTCATGGGTTATTCCCTAGTGTATTTTGGCATTAAAATAATAATAAATATATTCTCTTTGGTCTCAGGTATTTTATGCTCCAAGGGCTTTAACCTCCATTTTCAAAATAATAAAATAATAATAATAATAATAATAATAATAATCATATATATATAGACATATATACATATATTTCCATAGTCTTACTTAGTTTTGTTACCAAATATTTTAAAATAAAATTATTTTCTCTTACAGAAAATAAGGAAAGGAAAAATATAGTTTCCAGGCCTTATAAAGGGGTTTAATAAAAGTTTATGTTCCAAGGAAATTTTTGCATCTTGGAAATTAAAATATAATTATAATCTCTCCCTTCTCGTGCGTGAATGAGTAAAATTTTATTTCCTTATTACAATGCTTTATTACTCGTACTAAATTTAAGGCAATGGTCCTAATACAAAGATTTACCTCCACAATAAATTCGGTGTTTCTACCAGGGTTTACTTCCCACCAAAATTTAAGGGGATACTTCCCAAATTTATGAGATTTAACACAATTTAAACATAAATGTTTATTTATGCCCCAAATAGAATTTTGAGAACTTTTGTATTTTAAGTCATTTAGACCAATTTCATGTTTATGTCCTAATTAATTTTCTCAATAATTATTTATAAGGACTTTTAATATTTTCCCATATTTGGGATTATTTCCTAAATTCCACACATGTCTAATATCCTCTAAGATTTCTAGCATAGGATTTGAGGACATACTAAAATATAATGCTATTATGCAGAAAAATCACTCTCTCTTCTCTTAGAGGTGTTATAGATATTGTTAACTATTCAGTCATCAATTCCCAAGCATGCAATTAACTGTACAACATAGTGAACCACAACATCCACTCCCAAAAATATTATTTTAGCACACAGATAGTCAAGAGATAAGAAATGAAATCAAAAGAGCTTTAGCTAAGACATTCTCTTTGTTTTGCTTAAATTTCTCAAGTCACTATTGTCAGAAATTAAACTCACATAGTTCTAAAACATAGTATAAAATTTTCTTTGATCTAAACACTACAGAGATTTAACCAAATATACTTATCTAGAAACCAGATAGTGATGCAACTGCTGAAAGGGTTTCCCTTTTCCACCCAACCATATGCACAACAAATCTTGGAAGGATTTACCACTGGCCACCCTCTAGCTAGATCATGATGCTCTAAGAGAGATTCTTCCTTCTGTTCAAAAACAACCAGGGACGGAGGCCACTCTCCTCCTCCCATGGGAACTTGGAAGATCAATTTTCTCTCCACCAGGAAAGGGGGCCTACAATGGGTTCTTCCTTAGTCACTCATCTTCTCTGCAACTGCGTTTATCATCTTGGACTGAAAATGTTGCCCAACAAATTCTTGTACCCAGAACAAATTCATTTTCTCAGATCTCTTCAAAACCAGAGAGCTGCACATGCTCTCCTCTTTAGATAATGGTCACCATACTCATATTGTTTCCTCCTCTCCTCTGCCCACGAATTTAATCTCTTTTCTTTCCTTCCTCAACAAGAATTTGTGGGTCCAATTCCCAATTTCATGGGTCAGGTCAGGAATTTTTCATATGGGTACTCTGCCCATCACCTCATTGACTCTTGAGGAGGAGTTACCAACTACCAACCTGACTAGTAATTTATTTTTCTGGTTCAGAGGACTGTTTTGGGTCTAAATAATTTAAATCCAATAGAGTATTGGTTTGTTAGGGGTCATCTCAACCATTGTTGGTTCCCATCACCATCTCTCTCATGCATCATGATCTACCTTGGAAAACCCCTTCAACAGTTATGCATCACTTTCCATTTTATTTAGTAACAAAAAAATATACATTACCTTTTATAACAAAAAGGTTCATCAATTCCAACATCCAAACATATTCAATCTGCCCTTAGTCTTTTAGCAGGTTATAGTTATATTTACAAGCTGGGAGAAACATGGGTATTAAATGTGAATAGATTGTTTCCAGTAAAAGAGAATGTTTTCCTGTCCCCTCTTTTTGGAATATTTGATTTTTTTTGTCTTTTTCATATATTTAACGAGCTTGAAAAATAATAAAAGGATGCTACATTACAAAAGAGGAAATAGTTTCGTATGAAAGCAAGCTAGTTCCAAGCGTAAGGGAAAAAATGATGCTCAATGAAAGGAGACATGTGCAAGATATGGACACTCGAGAAAATTCCTCCATGTGTCAGGGTGTCAGAATGCAAAGGAAAAAATGTTGCAAGGCCTGCACCTAAGGAATGCTCTAAAATTTTAGGAACAACAAAATGGAGTCGGTATTAGGCCAAAGATGTAAGAGTGAGACGTGAGATGCAATTACAAATTGACACCATGAGCCTCCTTCAGTGTAAAGTTTTATGAGCCCAGAGAAGGTAAGATCAACGATTTTTCACATTTAGAGAGTCTAAAAACCAATAAAAGAAGACTCCAAAGTGGTATTTTTCATAAATTTAATCTCCAGGGCCTGAAAAAGAATAAAATCGTACCAAGGAGAACTCTTCGGGTCCCTAGGGACAGAGTATTCATTTTCTGTACATAGTCTAGTCAGTCTGGAAAAGGGTTAAACTTATAACGAAAGGATGTCTCTTCAAAACCTTTTTAATGAGTATGACAGAGACACGATCACTCGACAATATTTTCAATTTTAAGGAGTTTGAAA
Organism: Picea engelmannii; assembly: GCA_009831015.1. NCBI lineage: Eukaryota > Viridiplantae > Streptophyta > Pinopsida > Pinales > Pinaceae > Picea > Picea engelmannii. The sequence continues at coordinate 1,641,090 of ML776724.1, forward strand.
GGATCTTAACTATGGAATCCCTCATTATTTTTCGTAGCCTCTCTAGCAGCAACATGCTTTGCCTCTATTGTTGAAAGTGCAACAACCTTTTGCAGTTTTGAAATCCAACTTACTGTTGTTCCACCTATAGTAAAAACATACCCTATGGTGCTCCTCCTGCTATCTTTATCACCTGCCATATATTAATCAACATATATCTGTAGAACAGTGTCTGAACCTCCAAAACATAATGCATGAGTAGCAATACCTTTCAAATACATGAGAATCCACTTTAATTTCTCCCAATGTTCTTTATCTGGATTGTTCATATACCTACTCACAACTCCCACTGCAAGTGCAATATCTGGTCTTGTGCAAACCATTGCATCCATCAAGCTGCCAACTCCTGATGAATAAGGGACCCTAGACATGTATTTTATCTCCTCCTGTGTCTTGGGACACATTTCCTTAGTTAATTTTAAATGGCTGGCCAAAGGTGTATTAACTGGTTTTGCATTCTGCATTATAAACCTCTCCAACACCTTCTCTATGTACTCACCCTGAGACAATGTCAATTTGCAATTTTTCCTGTCTCTTGTTATTCTCATACCAAGGATTTTCTTTGCAGCACCCAAATCCTTCATCACAAATGAATTAGCTAATTTTTTCTTGAACACATTTATATCTTTCATATTAGACCCTGCAACAAGCATGTCATCTACATACAATAGCAAGATAATATAGCTTCCATTTTCTAGCTTTTTAAAATAAACACAGTGATCAGAATGACATCTACTATAACCTTGTTTTGTCCTAAACTTGTCAAAATTCAAATACCACTTCCTTGGAGCTTGTTTTAGGCCATACAATCTCTTCTTCAACATGCATACCAAATTTTCTTTCCCTTTGACCTCTTACCTCTTTGGCTGCTGCATATAAATATCTTCCTTTAAATCCCCATGGAGAAAAGATGTTTTTACATCTAACTATTCAAGATGTAAATATTCTACTACCACAAGACTTAAAATAGTCCTAATTGAAGTCATTTTCACAACAAGAGAAAATATTTCATCAAAATGTATACCTTTATTTTGTGGAAACCCCTTTACAACAAGTCTATCCTTGTATTGCTTTTTGCCTCCATATTCTTCCTTCAACTTGTAAACCCATTTATTCTGTAATGCTCTTTTTCCTACAGGAAACTGAACCAGATCCCAAGTCTGGTTATTTACCAGGGAATCCATTTCCTCTTTCATTTCTTGATCCCACTTCTTTTTAGTGTCTACTTGCATTGCCTCTTCATAACATTCTGGTTCACCAGAATCAGTCAAAAATAAATAATACAATGAAGGAGAGTATCGTTTAGGGGGTCTACTTAACTTGGTATATGTTCTAACAACACTTGAAGGAGTTTGAGGTACCTGTTGCTCCTGTTGTTGTACATTTTGATTTTCTGGTACCTTTGGAATTTCTTTTTCGATGATCTCATCAAGCACTGTGTATTCTCATTTTTTCTTTTTCCTGTTTCTTTCCCCACAACTTATCTTTGTACATGACCTTCTCATTGAATATGACATATCTACTCCTGATGATTTTTTGATTTTCATAATCCCATAAGCAATAACCAAAATCATTAACACCGTATCCAATAAAGGTACACTTCTTGGATTTTTCCTCAATCTTTGTTCTATTTTCTTTATCAATATGGACAAATACTTCACAATTGAAAGTATTCAAAAAGGAATAGTTTAACATTTTACCTATCCATTCCTCCTCTATAATTCTACCATCCAATGAGCTTGAAGGTCCTTTGTTTATTAAGTAAACAACAATATCTACAACATATTCCCATAACTGTAAGGGAAAACCATCATGCAAGCTCATACTCCTTGCATATTCCATGATTGTCTTGTTCATCCTTTCTGACACACCATTTTCTTGTGGTGTTCTTGGAACTATCTTCTCTTTACGAATCCCATGGTATGAACAGTAATCATCAAACTCTTTTCTACAATATTCACCTCCATTGTTTGATCTGAGACAATTCAAAATTTTTCCTATCTCATTCTCAACCAAAGCTTTCAATTTCTTAAAAGTATCAAAAACATCAATTTTTTGTCGAATGCAATAAACCCAAGTTTTTATAGTTGCATCATCAATAAAAGTAACATAATAATGAGTGCCACCAAGATATGATACATGAGTTGGTCCACATACATCTATATGCACAAGCTCTAACCTTTCACTCTTCTTTTATTTTCCGACTCTGAGAAATCTGACTCTCTTTTGTTTTCCATAAACATAATGCTCACAGAAATCCAAATCAATTTGTTTAAGATCTCACAACAAATTTATTTTTTGAAGTATATTCATCACCTTCTCACTCATGTGTCCAAGCCTATGATGCCACAATGATGTATCCACTCCTATAGAAGCTAAAGAGATAGACGAGTTAGTATTACCAGAACATAAATACAATGTACCTACCTTCTCTCCTTTTGCTATCACCAATGATCCTTTTGTGATCTTCCACACCTTATCTATAAATATGGATATACAACCTTCACTTTCCAACTGCCCTATTGAAATTAGATTTTTCCTTAGATATGAACATGTCTTACCTATTTTAACAACCATTGGTTTCCCTTCCTTTTCTTTATTTCTACCACTCTCATTCCAACAATTTTGCATGGTGCATCATCACCCAAATGAACCTGTCCAAAATCAACCTGAACATAATCTAGAAAATGTTTCCTATGAGGTGTGGCATGAAATGAGGCCCCTGAATATACTACCCAAGACTCAAAAATATTATCTACAGAAAGAATCAAACCATCTTGTAACACATCACATGTTACATTTGCTTCCTGATTTTTCTCCTGTTGTCCATCTCTTTGTTTCTTTGGAGCTCTGTAGTCTTTTTTCAAATGTCCTTTCTTCCCACAATTCCATCACTCTATATTTCCGAGTATGGATTTGGATATGCCCTTCCTAGAATTCCCGCGGTTCCCTGATCCCTTTCCTCTATCCTTTTGTCTTCCCTTGTTCTCCATGTTTAACACATTACCTGATGTCTCACATGTGCTTTTCCATCACATTTCCTCTCTAAGGATAACACCAACAAAATCATCAAATTTTAGAGTTTTTTAATGAGAGACAGAGTTACTTACAACCATGACCAAGCCATTCCAACTTTCTGGCAATGAGGACAAGATTAGAAGAGCCATGACCTCATCATCAAAGTCCACTTTTACAGAACTTAGTTGATTAGTAACCGTATTAAATTCATTTAAATGATCTGCAACAAACCCACCTTTTGACATCTTCATATTAAATATTATCTTCATTAGAAATACCTTATTGGACACCGAGGGTTTTTCATACAATTTAGCCAATTCGACCATCATCTCCTTCATTGTATTTTCTTTTGAAATATTGAAAGCCATTGACACTGCCAGGCTTAGTTGTATCATTCTTAGTCCCTTTTTTTCAAAAACCTTCCATTATTCATCCATCATGGTCGTCGAATTCTTTTCTATTCCACCCAATGGTAGGAATAGATCCTTCTGATATAAATAATATTCCATCTGCATCTTCCATAACTAGTAGTTTTGGCTGTTAAATTTCTCGACCTTACACTTTCCATCTTCCACCATTGCTCCCACTCGAACTAGGAACCCTCTTTTCCTATGAGTTACCTTTCTCTCTGATACCAGTTGTTAGAAAAACAAGATCGCGGAGTAATAAAATAAAATAAATGCATAAATAAAACACAAAATATACACAATACAATAGAGACACAGATATACATGGTTCACCTAGTGTGGGCTACGTCCACCAGAGAAATTGCTAGGTCCTTCCTTTTATTATCCAACAAATGAAGGGATACAACCTACAACACACTCGCTATAACTTCCTCTTCTTTCTCTCACGATCTCCTCACTCAAAATACAATTTTCACAACAATATATAGCCGTAATACATTTCCCTCATTAAAGGGTTTCCTTCTAGGGAAAAAAAACCCTAACATAACTTATACCGTCACATATGCAACCTTATAATGAACGGTCCAGATTTACTATGAAATTACAATATACATTTACAAGGAAATTTTTCCTTCGGGGACTGCTTTCCCCCAGACCCCATAGGGGGGGCAATCCCCCCCTACAACTCCCTCGCATGGAGGGGTGTACATTATTTCGGGGTGTAAATTCTTCATGGGGTATAAACACAGCTGAAAACAAAGACCTCTGAATCAAGAATATAATCAGGCTCCACAACCAACAATTTAGGGAGTTTGAAAAGGGCTTAAAGAAGACTCCAAGGTTTTCATTTTTCATAAATAATATCCAAGGCTCAAAAAAGTGATAAACCAAAACTAGGGAGAATGGCCCTTTTTTGTAAACTTACGCATGAGAATACTCTCCTAGAAAATTGTATCTCCTAGGGTGTACCTTTTTTGTAAAAAACCATACGAACCGAAAAATGGGTAAATTATCGTCGGACAGATGTGCCTTCAAATTTCACTTTGACAAGCATGAAGGGCAACAAGATCGCTCGTCAATATTTTCAATTTTAGAGAGTATGAAAAAATCTTAAATAAGACTCCAGGGGGGCTCCTTTTCTTATGTAATCTAAACGAGGCCGAAAAGGATAAATAATATCTCGTTAGATGTCACTTTCATAGTTTAAGTGAGATTGAAAGAAGACAAACCATGCTCTTGGGGAATCCCATGGGTATAGGCCAGGAAAATATAGAGAAGAAGGATGAGGCTTCAACACAAAGTCATGGTGGGACTAAAAGGACTCCCAAGCCTACAAAATACTCACAACATGGATGCTATAATGCAAGACAAGGATATACCTAGGGCAACCATGGAGAGGAAGGCTCTACCACCTAATTACGACACTTCTAAAGAAACATAGAAGGTTCTATGTCACACTTCAGTGGGATCGACCCTATGGAAAAGTGGAAATCATCAATAAAATGCAAAATGTAAGGTGATAAAAGCATACCCTATATGAAAATGGTGAAAACATAACTTTGTCACAGGATGATATAAGTAGTACCCATGCATTAAAAATATCGAATCCAAAGCACATAAGACTTTTAAATGACCAAAAGATCTCCAAGAGAAATCAAAACATCCATCGAGACAACAATAGGGAAGAAACAGGGAAAAACTGGATCGAAACATGGTCAATCAATCTATAAATAGAGGTAAAAGGGGTCATTTTTACCATTGTTGTTTGAAAAAAACCTCTTTCTTCAATTGACCATTCGGAGAGCATCGGTGGACGAAATTGACTCATTCTTGAACCAAGTAAGTAACATTCCCTTTCTCTTGCAAATTCATTCATTTTTCATGGTTTTTAGAGGAATTTGGGGGTCATGCGCCCTAAAATTCTTCACAATTGTGCATGTACACATGTTTTCCATGCTCAACACACAGATGTACGCTAGTTGATCTAAACTTATCACACGTACATCCACGACTGTATTCAAAACATAGCACATACATGCTCACCAACTTGATAAAAAAAATACACCAACTCCCAAAAAATTGCATGATCAGGATGTATGTGTATTGGAGAGAGAGAGCATGAGGGAGTGGACCAAATGGTCGAAGAGGACCCAACAATTGTGTCTATATTAAAACAATGTGGGTTGTGGAAATTATTTCGTTGCCCATTCATGAGGGCCCAACCGAGACTATTGAATCACCTTGTTGAGTATTGGAACCCCGATTCAAACGCCTTTATGATAGAAGGCCAATCCTTGACAGTCACCACCGAAGATATCTACTTCTTGACCGACCTCTCTAGGAGGGGTGAGCTGGTGAACTTGACAACCTTCCCTCCATGGACACATAACATAGCCCATTGTGTCGATATGTATTGTGAAGCTGGCATGGAAAAAATGGGATCTCAAGTCCCCATACAGAAGATTCAAAATCTTGGCTTGAGAGCGGTGATTTACTTGATTGGGAAGATTACTCGATTTGCTACTCTACATCAGGCTTCTTGTGCTCAGATGCATTGTCCAGTGCAGTTCTTGTCGTCAGTGATATTTGATTGGAGCACTACGATGCTTAACTATATGAAAATATAGTTGAAATAGTGTACACTGAGAAAGAATAAGAACTTTGGATTTGGGACAGTGCTTTGTGCATTGTTCTTTGAAATAATGCCAGGAATAAGCTTGAAGGAGAGCGTACGAGGTCATGTAGCACCTTTCTAGCACTGTGTAGATGGGATTCTTTAATGCCCTACCAGGGAGCAGGGGGAGTATGAGAGTCATATGATGATGAGTTCTTCGATTGGCCAACCATCGAGGATTATCCCTACGTAGGGATCAATTTATTGAGAGACCCTGATATTCCTATGCCCCCTGGCGTAACACACGATGAGATAGGTATGTACTCTTATATTTTTTAATTTTTATTTTTATTTACAAGAAAGAAAACATATTTTTTGTTAATTTCATGGTACTAACTCAAAAAATATGTTATGTACAGATGTGGGACTAGTCTAGTAAGCATACCTCCCCCGAACTAGGCATTGTCCATGAGAGCAGACCCAACCAAGAGGGGCCTCAACAATAGTAGGGCCATTGTCGGCAGAGGTCGAGAGAGTGTTGAGGCGGGTAGAGAGGAACTTGATATCCCTCACCCCTAGTGTGTTGATGGCAGAGATTGAGGATCTTCCACCATCCATGCAGTCTCACATAGTAGGAGTTCCCAGGGCATGGGTCTAGCTATTCCGGCATCTAGCCAATGCCGTAGTGAATTATAGTAGGGCCATTAGGCCTAGATATTATACTAGTATTGAAAATAATGCATGATAGAGCACCCATTTTTGTATCTCTCTTATGTATTGAGGGCTTAAGCCCGATGATGTATACTTGACACTTTTGAGGCCTATGGCCCACATTTTTTACTGTGACATCATTTTTTGAACATGTCATATATATATATATATATATCTTTTTCCTTATGGAGTAAATATCTTTTGTACAAACATATTTACATGTGCATGTATGTGTGTGCTTTTATATTTATGTGTGTGAAAGATGTCAATCTAAAACATGATTTGCCAATGTATCAGTTAATTGATTATATCTCCTAGGAACATGAATATATGTAATATAATCAAAATAATTTTCCAAGAGATGTACCCTAAGGAATCGTCGGTGAAGGGTGGGATCGTAGATGCGATACACTCCATTTAACCATGACACTACCAGTTGAGCATCTAAATGAACTCAGAGGTGAGAAATACCATGCGACAATGCATCACATAGTAATTTTATTACAACACTATAATCGACAACATTTTTGGTTGCTTCTCCTAGACAAGCACCTCTAGAAGATACCAACTGACCAGTAGGCGTGAACATCACCCAAGATGTGTAAGAAATCCTCTGAGTGTTTTGGCTAGCACCGTCTGTGAACCCAACATAAACCTTAGATTCACTTGGCATCTACTACAAGGCGGAAACACAATAAACTACACATCCATAAAATAAAAAGATACTAAAATGTATAGATAAATATATACACTATTTACAAGAAGTCACACTCAGGTGACCAACCCAATAATAATACTTCTTAAGATAAATCCCATTTATGGGCTCAGGAAACACATTGCCTTCGAAGTCAACCAATTCATAAGAACCTTTTTCCAAAACTTTCTTTGTAATAAATGGTCTGAACCACATGGGTTTAAACTTGCCTACCCCGAAGGGATCTTTATCTTGATCATAGACCAAGACAAGATCACCTTTGAAGAAAACTCTAGGGCGGACCAACCGATCATATTGACACTTGACATGATGTTTATGAGCCTTTTTAGCCAAGGATTCATCCCAATGTCGTTCATCGAGTTGCTCGAGATAGATAAAGCGTTCTTCAAGCATAGTTGTGTTGGGAAGTAGTTCCACTGCCAACTTGAGAGAAGGAATATGATACTCTATAGGCAATAATTCCTCCATCCCATAAAAAGGTTGGAAAGGAGAGAATCCTGTAGAAGTCTTGACAGAATTTTGATATGCCCAAAGTGATGAATATAAAATTAAATTCCAATTCAACTTGGCTGAATTGATTTTCCGTTGGAGAATCATATTAAGATAGTTATTGACAACCTCCACTTGACCATTCACTTGTGGATAAGAAGGTGACGAATGTTATTTATTAAACCCTATATTTGATGTTAATTCAGTCATCATCTTATTTTGAAAGTGACCATCGTGGTCTATGAAAATATCTTTCGATATACCGAACGTAGCAACAGTTTGGTTGAAAATGAAGAGTGATTTCATTTCCCCATCATTACTAAATGTTTTCATGGCTTTGACCCACTTGGTGAAGTAGTGTACTGCCATAATGATATAAGGATTCCCCCTAAAATAAACTAGGTGGCATGTAGTGAAATCAATTCCCCACTTAGTGAAGGGACCAACAATAATAACATGAAACATAGGAGCAGGATGTGCCCGCATCTTTCGAGAGAATATCTGACATGGGTGACACATCTTAACCTCCCCTATACAATATTTGATTAACGAGGGCTAGAAGTATCCAGCACAAAGGATTTTATGGGTTGTTGCCAACCCAGAAAAGTGACCACCACATGCTCCAGTGTGGAAGTCGTTTAACACAAGCTATGATTCTCACGAGTCAGACAATGATAGAGAACACACTCAACTCCTCGATGATACAAAGTGTCATCGATGATAAGAAAATTTCGTTCTTAATGGCATATCCATCGATGCTAATCAGGAGAAGCAGAAGAAGGACACTTCAAAGTCTTAATATACACAAGAATATCTCCATACCAAGGGTCAGAAGATGCAATCAGGAAGAGATCGTCATTGATTAATGATTCTTCAGGAAAATCATTTCCACTCTCAATTGGAAGTTTTGATATCAATTATGCAAAGACCAAATATTTCTTAGACTTTTAAAAAAAAAAGTCCAAATCGTGTCAACACATATTGAAAAGGATTAACGACGGCTACGACGGTGGTCTTACGAAGTAGAATATAATGGAGAAACCCTTAGACAATGAGGATAGACTCCAAATCCAGTTTCTCAATGTGGGTGTAGTTGAGTTCTGGTCCGACTAATCCTCGACTGAGGTAGTAGATAACATGTTTCTAGAGCGTGTCGTCCTCCTAAACCAAGACCATACTGATGGTGGACTCTACTGTAGCCAAATATAACAAGAAATCTTTGCCATAATTAGGGGGGATGAGCAGAGGGGGAAACATCAAGGAACTTTTCAATTCTTTAAAAGAGCGTTGAGACACTTCATCCCAAAAGAATGGGACTCCTTTCTTCAAAATACACATAAACCCTTTAGTTATTTCAGCATAGTTAGAAATAAATTGTCGTAAGAAGTTAGCTTTACCTTGGAGATTTTGAAGTTAGTAAACTATGCACGGGGGGAGACAATTGAACTATTGCCTCAACCTTAAGAGGATCAGCCATGATCCCTTTGGTGGACACGATAAAACCCAATAAGTGTCCTAACGTAAAAAACAAAATACACTTGTTTGGATTTAGGAGAATTTGGTAGTAGCGACACCTCTCAAAAATAAGTCGAAGGTGAGAAGGATGGTCAAATCTCTTGCAAGAACGTGACACAAGATCATCAAGATATACCTTGACTATATGTTTGAGGTTATGAAAGGAAAATGACATCGCCCACTAGAAAGTAGCTACATCATCTTTTAGGCCAAAAGACATTTTCTTGTATGCATTATTATGTTGATCCTCGAGCTTGATCTGAATTTGATTGTACCCTAAGAAGTCATCCATAAAAGAAACAAAATTTACAACCTGCACATTCATCGATAATATGATTAATGAATGGGGTATGAAAGTTATCTTTCAAGCATTCCTTGTTCATATCACTAAAATCCATGCACACTTGAATTGTACCTTGATTTTTATTGAAAAGAAAAAGGTTTGACACCCATTCCGTCAATTGAATTGGGTTGATGAAACTAGCCTTAATAAATTTATTTACCTCAACTTTAATGGCCACTTCCTTCCTAGGTTTGACCAGGTGAATCTTTTGCCGAGAAGGCTTAGCATCAGGATAATTTCTAATCTCATCTTCAACCATACGAGGTTCAATTCCTAGCATTTCCTCATAAGACAAGGCAAAGACGTCACAAAATTATTTAAATAACTTAGTATACACTTGAATATTATCGTGGGAACAATCCTCTCCTATGAAGATGTTTTCAAAGATGCCATGGGTTTTAGAGATATCAATTGGAACCATCTCAACTATATTCACCATATTTCCTTTGGCATTATTCTGTGCGTTGCTAAAATATTGATAGGGCGAGTGACATCTCCATTCACGATCTAAGTAAACTCTCATGCTTCTACTATCCTAAGCTCGGGTAAAATGTATGATTTCTGATGAATATCATCCTAAGGTCCTTCCAGACCTGTAATTTCCTCTAAAATTGCCTCATCATAGGGAAATACCAAGTCCAAATAATCATGCAAAGTAAGAGATTCTTGATCCCAAATAGGCTCTAGAACATGATCTAGCTCTTGAAGGGGAGATGAATCAGAGTTAGCCAAGGTTTTTTGAACAATATTGTACGTGACCTCAACTACAGATAGGGGCATATCCATGCTAGGATTCCCTACCCCTTCCATCGAAGCCAATGGGGAAGGTAAAGTCCACGGATCGTTGAAATAAGTCATTTGAAATGAAGCTATTTGGAAAATTGCAACCTTAGGCTGATCAGGGACAGTCAAAATAAATTTAACATCATTCGAAGGTGGTGTGTAATACAACAAGGCAGAGCCCATGATGAATTGTAATGATGTTTAATGAAGTTTGTAGGCTAGTGAGACAAATATTTATAAGTTGTGAGGCTTATGTGTTTATTAGGTTGGAGAGCCTAGATGCTAAGGCCAGTAAGCCTATTTTTGTATATGTAATTATGAATATCATTAATAAGAAAAAATATATCGTTGCAAGTAGACCAAACATGAGGAAAGAGTTATGGGGGACTACACTCCACTAGGAAGGGAAAGGAAAGGGGGATGAGAGGCTAGGAAAATGGGGCTAAGCTTGAGGTCTTAACCCAAGGTAATGTTATAATGTATTTCCTAAATTACTAAATTTTGGGAAATAAACCCAATTATCCCAAGTTCCTTTTGGGAGAGGAACAAAACTCCAAGTGGAGAGGAACAAGCTCCTGGAGATTCAATTTTCATCTAGGATGCATGTAAATTTATGTGGGGGAATTCCATCATTGTGGGGGTCGCTCTCACCATATGAACATTCTTGCCATATTTACTCACGGGATCACTCACGATACTGACCATCCTTCACACCCATTCACTCATGCACTTAGTAGACATGAAGTCAACCAATTCCTTCATTGTTGAACCCTCTTCCATCATGAACCTCTGTAATTTATTGAGTTGTCCCTTGCCTTACTTGATTTTACTACTGTGATTCCCTGGTTGAATTAAGAGCTGGATAGAAGAAGTAGGTTGTTAGGCCTATGGTTTTAAGAGGTGAGTTGTCAGGCCCGTGGGTTGAAGAAGAAGGTTGTCAAGCCTGTGAGCAAATCTCTCCAGGTGAGAGAGGTTGTTGGGGAAGTGATTTCTCCTGGAGGGATTCTAGCAACAGCTACAAAGATCTAAGAATTTCTGATCTGGCATGTTGTTGAAGCCTTAGAAGGGAAGTGGATCAGCGGATGGATTGTGGAACAATGAAGGTGTATATTCCCGGGGTGTGACATGCATGTGGGGAATGAGAGTCTATGAGCAGTGGGCGTAAGTAGTCTCCTTGGAGGGAATCCTTCATGTTGCATTGTGCAACTTCCCATAGCCTTAACCTAGCCTAGGATTTCCTTTCCCTGGGTGGAGTTTAGACCCAGCTTGGGGGTGACCCACTGCTGATAGGTTGGAGAAATGTTGTCTAAGGCTGGGAGATTCATGGAAGGTCTGCACACAGTCGGTGGTCTTCTCATAAAAAAATATAAGTACCAAATCTATGTTAATTGTATGCTGTGTATCTTGTACATGTGTTATAATGTTATCATAATTGTCGTTTATATTGCATGTATGTGTTTATTGTTGCTTCCGCATGAATATGTGTATGAGCAGGATGTTTATATCTGGTAAATTTTCATTAGATATTGTTAGCGATAATTCTTGCATAGGGGGGTAGAACACAAAAGAATGGGTTGAAACCCACTTGTCCAAAGTTTCAGGCGATAAAGCACCCGTGGTAAGCAGCTAGCAAGACTGGGCGGTCCGGATTTGCACGCCCCGATTGATGGTGCACAACAAATCTCGGACCCCCCTCGCCTTCCGATCTTTAAGCGGGGGGGGGGGTCCGAGATCGGGGGCGCACCTCTCCAACGGTCCAGATTAGCGTGCCCGGATCAACGGCGATTAAGACCATATCGGACCCCCCCCACCTTTCTACCTTTAAGTGGAGGGGGGGGGTCTGATATCCCATGTGCAGCTTTCCGACGACCATGATCGAGGCACCCAGATTGACGGCTCTTGTGTGGCCCCGACCTTCTCAGATGCCCTGTCCTTAACCCGCATGGGCCCGCCTTCCACCATGTCATCCTTCTGCTCGCCTTTCCCCTGTTGTCGTGTGTCACCCATTCATCCCTCCTCTCTGGCCCGTGTGGCCTTCCCTTCTTCCCACCAGCCGTTCATTTCTTGCCACGCGTCCCGTTCCTTTCCACATCAGTTTCTCACCCGAAGGCGAGCTCGTTTCTCCCGTCTTCATCCCATCTACCTGGGTGTCTTCCGCCATGGATCATCCTCTGTCTCCCCTCTCTGTCATCACTCATACTTCTCGCCACTCCTCCCATACACCATGCCCTCTGTGTTGGCCCTCATGTCCGTTCCTCAGGCTATTCGGTTGTTCCAGATGGCAGCGTGAGAAGTCTTCCCTATCCTGAGATGCTGAGTTGGCCTGGGCCATTATCAATCCCAAGAAGAAGTTATTGAAGCGGTTGGTGGTGGTTAGACATCGTCTCTGCCATAATGGGGACGTCCTGCAATGAATTAAAAGTACGTCGATTCGTCGATGTAACTTTCAGAAGATCTATTGCGTCTTCCACAAGTTGCACGATTATTCAAAGATTGCGGCTGCAGAGTGTCAGAAGCCATGCAGACGCAAAGCCTTTAATGCATTTTCTCGATCTTATTGTTGTTGTTGTTGTTTTGAGTATATGTAGGCATTTTTACCATTTTTGTATCTATCGATGGTAGAGCTAAGCTCCCTACTGTAAAGTTTCAGCGATATTCTGGTTCCCTGGCTATGCCTCTGTGTTTGAGATTTCTGGGTTTATAACAAACAGTTTCCTTTCTTTTCCGTCTTTGTTTCATCTTTGCTAGAGGGTTCACAGTGAAGGATTCACGTGGGCTTAACAATCTTGTTGCGATAAAGGATTTGTTGTGGCATCTTTGTATTCTCTGGTATATGTGTTTGAATGTAAAAGGATTTTGCATTTGAATGCACTTCTTGCCTAGTCTATGATGAAACTGATGTTTATTGTGGACCACTGCGCTTTCTTGCATAAGTCTTCCACCTGCTCGCCCTTTACTACGACTCACTGTTTGGAGTTTATCAAGACCTCATTATTTCATGCATGCCTGGCCTGGTTTCTGAGTTGATACGATACTGTTCTGAGTTTCCTTCCGTTTGATCACCCCTTTTAAACAAATCGTGACAATAATCTGATGGGCTTCGGGCTCTGCTTCTGCTAGCAATCCAGGAGTGACTTTTGAAAGCCAACATTTCTGGCGCCGTTGCCGGGGACGAAGTTGAAGATTTTCCCTGGGCAGAACGACAACAACTAACTAATTTCTGAAGGTGCATCAGATATCAGAACTTGAAGATTGCTACTGTGCACCTGGTGACTCCACTGTGATGACTCCACTGGGGAGAACCCGTTATATCAGCTGTGGCTTCGAGAGGCAAACATATGAGGTCAAATCCACATTTTCCTTTGGCCACACCGGAAGCAGACTTGGAAGCGGTGCGCAGAAAGGGAAAGAGAGTTGCGAAGGAAGTTTCTGTCGATGAAAAAGGTAATACGCCCTCCCCTTCTGTGAGAACTCCCTTTTCAGATTCTCAGTTTCCTAGTCATCCTTCCTCTGAGGTTTCCCGTCTTCTGAACTTTGGGAGTGTTCCTGCTGAGTTTTCTTCTCCTGGTTTACTATTAGAGAAAGAGATCCTTGTCACTCCCCTCTCAGGAGGTTTTACTACTCCTCCTTTGATTACTACTGCTGCACAGAGAAAGCCACCTGTACCCTCAGGTCCCTTAGACTTCTCTCTGTTTTCCCCGTCGTCTCCTGTGAGGACCTCTCTTCCTTCCTCACCTGTTCATACTCCTTCTCCTTCGAGTTCTCCTCTACTCAACAACCCTATGGCCGTTGTAAATCCCCCTCCGAACAGAATGGATGCCATAGTCGCTGCTAGATATGCTCCTTTGATCCTTCCTCAGCCTTTGAATCCTCTCCCTGCTAGAGACTATTTGAAATACATGCCCAAGTTCAATGGTGAGGGAGATGTGACCGCTGAAGAGCACCTGGCTGCCTTTTATAGTTATGATGGCAACCTGAATATTGAGAATGAAGATGTCTGGATGAGAGTCTTTGTCCAGAGCTTGGATGGTGAGGTCAGAAAGTGGTTCAGGGGACTGGCCCCTGGATCTATTGCTGGTATTGAGGCTCTGGATAATGTTTTCCTGAGACAGTGGGGGGATAGAAAAGATTATATATATTACATGACTGAGTTTGGGTCCTTGAAGAAGAAGGAAGGAGAGTCAGTCTCTGACTTCTCCAAAAGATTCAATATAATGTATAATAAGATTCCTGCAGAGATAAATCCTTCTGAAGCCTCTGCTCAAATTTCATATGCTAGTGCATTTGACCCTGATTTTTGTCTCGTATTAAGAGAAAGGAGAGCCACCTCTTTAGCTCAGATGCAAGATGAAGCTATAGAGGTGGAGTCTAATATGTTAGCAGCTGACAGACTAAGGAACAAGGCTGACACAGACAGAAGAAAAGGAAAATTAGAAGCCTCGACTTCTGACTCTAACATCTCTGGACCATCACTGTCCCACCCTCAAGTAAGTGATCTGGTGCAAGTAATGAACTTTCTCAAAGAAGAAGTGGAGAGATTGAAGGTGGAAAGAAGACAGATGTATAGGGGCCCCCAGACCACTGAAAATAGAGGAGGTTTCAGAAGAGCAAATAATTTCACTCCTCCAGCTATGCACAAAGAGAAGGAAAGAGATAGAGATGACCAGAAAATTCAGGCTCCCTTCCAGAACAATTTTGTAGATGATGAAGAAGAAGGAGAAGCAGACGAGCCTGACCCTAAAATTCACAGTGTAGAGGTCACTCCCCCTTTCCCTCATCTGACCAAATCAGCATATGAAGAGTCTCTCATGGATGGTCAGCTGAATGAACTGAGCAAGGGAGACAAAGCCAGCACCGGTCGAGGCAGATACAACTTGAGGTCTGCCAAGCGGGCAGCAGCCCCTGATGTTCCTGAATCATCCACTAGAGCACAGAAGCCTGCTGACGAGGTACCAGACAACCACAAAGGTAAGAAGGCCCAACCTCTCTCCCCCATCATTCAAATTCATGCTCCTAAGATTAGAGAAATTCCAAAGCTCACATCTTCCTTTAATTTTGAGCATGAAATCCAAAAATTCAGAATCCCCGTGCCCCTCAATGAGTTAATCAAACATGGGGAATTCAAAAAATGCTTCTCCGACCTGCTGAAATCCGAAGCCTTTAGCCCCTCCGCAGACTTCATAAGCCTCCAAGATGAAAGGCCTGCAGTGGTCCTAGGTCCTATGGTAGAAGACAGAGATGATTCATCCCCTCCCTTCTACACCTCCCTGAACATACATGATAAAGTACTGCATAATTGCTTAATGGATTCAGGGGCCTCCCATAACCTCATGCCCAAAGCCATCATGGAGGAACTAGGATTAGAAGTCACCAGAGCCTATCATGACCTCTATTCCTTTGATTCAAGAAGGGTACAATGTTTGGGAGTCATCAAAGACCTAGCAGTTTCCCTGTTTCAGCTGCCCATGAAAAGTATGGTCATGGACATAGTGGTAGCTGATGTTCCCCCCAAGTTTGGCATGCTATTGTCAAGATCTTGGATTAAGAGACTGGGAGGAATGCTGCAGATGGACCTCACGTATGCCACCATTCCAGTCTTTGGGGGGGAACATAGGAGATTGTACAGAGAGGCCCAGCTAGCCTACATAGTCAGTGATGAAGCAAACCCCACTAATCATCCCATCTATGCCCTAGACACTGACTTGGGATCTAGCTTATTGCAGGTCACTGATGACCCTGAGCCCCCTTTGCACATCACAAAGCAGCTCAGTCTTGATCAGGAGATGCCTCCTTCAACCACCTCTATTTGGAGGATGTTCTTTGATGGGGCCTCTTCCAGTATAGGTGCAGGTGCCGGAGTGGTTTTCAAGTCCCCTTCTCAAGAAACCATATCACTGTCATACAAGCTGAAATTCGAAGTAACCAACAATGTGGCAGAATATGAAGCTCTGGTTCTGGGATTAAGGGCTGCAAAGGAAATGGGAATCAGGGAGATGGCTGTGTTCAGGGATGCAGAATTAATTGTTCAGCAGGTCAAAAACGTCTATCAGGCCAAGCACCCTCGCCTCAATAACTACAGGAACGAGGTATGGGATCTAATTGATAGTTTCTTCCTAGCTTTTAACATTTTTTTCATTCCACGGGAAGAAAATGCTCCATCCGACTTTCAAGCCTTCTCAGCTAGTCTGTTCGAAGCTCCTGCGCTGCCCACTGACAGATCGGAGGTGGAAATAAGATACATACCCTTTGTACCGGACAATGTCAAACATTGGAGGGTATTTGAAGATGATCAGGAGATTGAGAAATTCCTCCAATCCATCGATGACTTCTCTGCATTGCATATAGATGAGGATCCTGACGAGGAACCTGACCACCACCCTAAGAAGTTGTTGAATAAAGTTGTTGATCATCAGATTATTCAACTGCCGGGCAATCATATACCATGGGCTCTGATCCCATTAGAAAGGTTGTTCGACAGGAATGATGTGGTGATAAAGGGCAGAATTTTGGGTGATGATGCTGATACGACCGAATGCAATATAGGCACACCAGAGGAGCCCAAGTTTGTCCAGCTGTCGAGGAGTTTGACTGAGGAGTAGAGGATCAGATATGTTAAGTTGCTGAGGGAGTTTGCTGACGTGTTCGCATGGACCTACGAAGACCTCAAGACATATGACACGTCAGTCATTGAGCACAAGATCCCACTAAAAGAGGAGGCTAGACCTTTCAGGCAGAAGCTAAGACAAATAAATCCTACGTTGCTGCCTGTCATGGAGAGGGAGGTAAAAAAGCTGCTGGATGCCCAAATCATAGTCCCCTTGAGATACTCTAGCTGGGTAGCCAATTTGGTCCCAGTAAGAAAGAAGAGCGGAGAAATCAGACTCTGTGTCGATTTCAGGAACCTGAACAGGAGTTCAAGGAAGGACAATTACCCCCTGCCCAACATGGAGCATATATTGCAAAGGGTCACTGGTGCATCTAGGATATCTATGATTGATGGCTTTTCTGGCTATAATCAGATATCAGTCATGCCTGAAGACAGAGAAAAGACCGCCTTCACCACTCCTTGGGGCACATTCATGTATGCCAAAATTCCATTTGGGCTGATGAACGCGGGAGCAACGTTTCAACGAGCCATGGATATAGCCTTCGTCGGAGAAAAAGATAAGTTCATGGTTATTTATTTAGATGACATAACAGTCTTCTCCAAGACTGATATTGAGCACCACTCCCACTTGAAGAAGGTTTTCCTGAAGTGCCACAGGTTTGGCCTTTCCCTGAATCCCAAGAAATCATTGTTTGCTATGCAAGAGGGGAAGCTTTTAGGCCATATAGTCTCGGCAGAAGGAGTGAGGATTGATTCTGACAGGGTAGAAGCAATTCATGCCCTGTCACTTCCCAGATCTAAAAAGGAGGTCCAAGCATTTTTGGGAAGGATTAATTTCCTCAGGAGGTTTGTCTCAAATTTTGCTGAATTGGTGAAACATATCACGGCCATGCTCAGGAAGGGCCATGAAATTAAACGGACTGCTAAACCCAGGAGGTCTTTTGAACAAATAAAGAAAGCACTGACCGAGGCTCCTGTGTTAGTCAGTCCAGATTATGCTAAAGATTTTATGATATTTTCTTTTGCTTCCTTTGACACAATGGCAGCGGTTCTGTTGTAGAAAAATGATCAAGGGCAAGAGCAACCTATTGCCTTCTTTAGTAAGGCGCTGAGAGATGCGGAGCTCCGATACGAGATCATGGAGAAACAGGCTTATGCCTTGGTGAAGGCTCTCAAAGCTTTCAGGGTTTATGTCTTACATTCAAAGATCATTGCATATGTCCCTTCAACCTCTGTGAAGGACATTCTTATTCAGCCGGACATAGATGGAAGAAGAAGTAAATGGATGGCCAAGATCCTAGAATTTGACCTGGAAATTAAGCCCACCAAGCTAGTAAAGGGGTAGGGTTTGGCCAAGCTCTTGGCCGAATCCAATTACAAAGACTTGGAGATCAATCTTATCCATGAGCAATCTGAATCATCCAACAGAGATTTCCAAAGCATTGTGCCACTATCAGCATGCCCCTGGTACAAAGATATAGTGTATTTCCTGCAGGAGTTGAGACCCCCTGATGGAATGGAAAAAAGCAAGGCAAGGGCTTTAAAGCTCAAAGCTGTTAGGTATTGCCTTATTGATCAAGCCTTGTATTGGAAAGACCCCCAGGGGATATTACTCGTGTGTCTGGACCAGCAGCAGGCCCAGAAGGTTATGAATGATTTTCATAGTGGTCTCTGCAGAGGCCATTATTTTTGGAAGACCACAGCTCACAAGATCCTCCGAGCTGGGTACTATTGGCCCACCTTATTTTCGGATGTCTGCAGGGAAGTCAGAGCTTGCATCAAATGTCAGAAATTCTCAGGAAAGCAGCAGCTCAAATCCCTGCCATTGAAGCCTGTAGTGGTCTCAGTGCCCTTTCAGCAGTGGGGATTGGACTTCATTGGGGAAATTCATCCCCCCTCAAGTGGTCAGCACCGATGGATTTTGACAGCAACTGACTACTTCACTAAATGGATAGAAGTTGTCCCTACCCGAAGCACTTCCCACAAAGTAATCATCAGCTTCCTGGAGGACATCATTGCTAGATTCAGCTGCCCTAGCAAAATTGTCACTGACAATGCTTCCCCATTTCGGTCTGAGCCCCTGATTAAATTTTGTGACCAGTTTGGGATTTCACTGATTCACTCCACCCCCTACTATCCTCAGGGAAACGAGCTGGAAGAGTCCTCTAATAAAAGTCTAATTAATCTTATCAAAAGGTTATTAGAGGATAATAAAAGGCCTGGGACTCAAAGCTCAAATTTTCACTTTGGGCCGATCGAGTGACAACGAAGAAATCCCTAGGTCTCTCACCCTTCCAACTTGTGTATGGGATTGGGGTCGTCTTCCCTACTCAGCTTGCTTTACCTGTGGAAAACCTCCTCCAAGACTGTGAAGGGGAACCTAACCATTTGCTCACACGAATTCATCAGATGGTGGAGGTGCAGCAGATCAGAGAACAGGTCCTGGACAGAGCTTACAATCGTCAGCAGAAGATCAAGTAGGCTTTTGACAGGAAAAACAAGAAGAAAGAGTTCGAGCAGGGTGACCTGGTGCTCAAGTGGGATGCACCCAGACAGGAAAAGGGAAAACACAGTAAATTGGATGCACTCTGGTTCGGGCCTTTCAAGATCCTTGAGGCATTTTCTAACAACACTTACAGGTTGCAAGATCTAGAAGGCAATAAAGTTTTTAGTGGCCCAGTCAATGGGCATTTCTTAAAGAAGTGTTTTCTGTGAGCCACAACCGGCTCGTTTCATTTTTGTTTTGTAAATACTATTTTTGTTTTTGTTTTGTTTTCTAGACTAATACATGACTCCATAGCCCAACAACAAAGGAACTAAGTCTGCAGAAGAGTTCTTAGAGCATCACAGGGACGACTCTATCCCCCATGGAGCCAAAATGTTAGCGATAATTCTTGCATAGGGGGGTAGAACACAAAAGAATGGGTTGAAACCCACTTGTCCAAAGTTTCAGGTGATAAAGCGCCCGTGGTAAGAAACTAGCAAGAGCGGGCGGTCCGGATTTGTGCGCCCCGATCGACGGTGCACAGCAAATCNNNNGGGGGGGGGGGGGTCCGAGATCGGGGGCGCACCTCTCCAACGGTCCAAATTAGTGCACCCAGATCAACGGCGATGAAGACCATATCGGACCCCCCCCACCTTTCTACCTTTAAGTGGAGGGGGGGGGTCCGATATCCCATGTGCAGCTTTCCGACAACCACGATCGAGGCACCCAGATCGACGGCTCTCGTGTGGCCCCGACCTTCTCAGCTGCCCTGTCCTTAACCTGCATGGGCCCGCCTTCCGCCATGTCATCCTTCTGCCTGCCTTTCCCCTACTGTCGTGTGTCACCCATTCATCCCTCCTCTCTGGCCCGCGTGGCCTTCCCTTCTTCCCACCAGCCGTTCATTTCCTGCCACGCGTTCCGTTCCTTTCCACATCAGTTTCTCACCCGAAGGCGAGCTCGTTTCTCCCGTCTTCACCCCATCTACCTGGGTGTCTTCCACCATGGATCATCCTCTGTCTCCCCTCTCTGTCATCACTCATACTTCTTGCCACTCCTCCCATACACCATGCCCTCCGCGCTGGCCCTCATGTCCATCCCTCAGGCTATTCGGTTGTTCCAGATGGCAGCGTGAGAAGTCTTCCCTATCCCGAGATGCTGAGTTGGCCTGGGCCATTATCAATCCCAAGAAGCAGTTATTGAAGCGGTTGGTGGTGGTTAGACATCGTCTCCACCATAATGGGGACGTCCTACAATGAATTAAAAGCACGTCGATTCGCCGATGTAACTGTCAGAAGATCTATCGCGTCTGCCACAAGTTGCACGATTATTTAAAGATTGCGGCTACAGAGTGTCAGAAGCCATGTAGACGCAAAGCCTTCAATGCATTTTCTCGATCTTGTTGCTGTTGTTGTTTTGAGTATATGTAGGCATTTTTTCCATTTTTGTATCTATCGATGGTAGAGCTAAGCTCCCGACTGTAAAGTTTCAGCAATATTCTGGTTCCCTGGCTATGCCTCTATGTTTGAGATTTCTGGGTTTATAACAAACAGTTTCCTTTCTTTTCCGTCTTTTTTTCATCTTTGCTGGAGGGTTCACAGTGAAGGATTCACGTGGGCTTAACAATCTTGTTGCGATAAAGGATTTCTTGTGGCATCTTTGTATTCTCTGCTATATGTGTTTGAATGTAAAAGGATTTTGCGTTTGAATGCACTTCTTCTCTAGTCTGTGATGAACCTGATGTTTATTGTGGACCACTGCGCTTTCTTGCATAAGTCTTCCACCTGCTCGCCCTTTACTACGACTCACTGTTTGGAGTTTATCAAGATCTCATTCTTTCATGCATGTCTGGCCTGGTTTTTGAGTTGATACGATACTGTTCTGAGTTTCCTTCCATTTGATCACCCCTTTTAAACAAATCGTGACAATAATCTGATGGGCTTCGGGCTCTGCTCCTGCTAGCAATCCAGGAGTGACTTCCGAAAGCCAACAGATATATATGTATATCAGAGCATGATAGTTTCAAGTGTCATGACCTGGCCTAGGTGGTTGGGTATGTTACAATATGGTTTCAGAGCAGTTTGGTTTTGAAGTAGTGGTGTTTCCCCGACTAGGGAGACCGGGGGATGTGACAATTTGGTATAAGATCCCATGGTTTCAACACTGAACCTGGATGGGCCACGAATGTGGAATTTGGAGTCAAAATTCCACAAGGATGTTTTGTAAAGAGTGCCAGAGTGGTGTTGAGAGAACACTTGGGTGGTAATGGAAACCTCAGGAGGTATAACGGTTCAAGAAAATTAGTAGAGGAAGGAGACCATGGTAACCGTGGTATTGGGCCAGAAAGTTTAAATTTGGTTCATTGGATCTGTTTGGAAAAAGACATATCCTTCACAACTATCATATCTGGAGAAGGTGCATGAAAGTGAACCATAAAGTCCTTCAGACTTCATTACTTTGGAGAGTTTTTAAGTACTATTGAGAAAGGAGTTGAAGAATGAAGCTTCAAAGTCTCAGAGTGAATCTCAACTGTAGATCATTCGAGAGGAGGAGAGTCGTTGGATTTCCTAGGTAGTTCGGTGGTTCGGCACTCCGAGAGAAGTGAGTCCTCAAGATGGCAGGAGGGAAATCTCCTGAATTCCCAAAATCCAGAGTTAATTTCGACTGTTCGTGTTTGAGGACACGTGTCGGGAGATCAACCTATTCGAGAATCCAACGTTCGGGGGATTTATGGTGTAGTGTGGGAATTCTCTCAAAACCTCAAAGTCCTGAAGTCAGAAACCAATCTGGATCATTCGTTATCAAAGACACGTGTCAATGGATTATCAAGTGTCTGGAAGTATGACAATTTGACACTCTGAAAGAAATGGTTTGTGGTTGAGAGGGAGGAATAAATCCCCTAAGTCTCAAAGCGTTGAAGTGACATGACATGATGATGTCATCGAGTATGACATGGTATAATAGGGTCACCTAGGGTGATGTGGACCTACCTAGGTCTACCACATGTCACTCGTTTTTGTAATTTTGACAGGCCTTAGTATTGGTTGGGACCTGACATGTGTCACTTGACGATGGGGCCACATGTCACCACTTTGATTGGTGGCAACTGGACTACATGGACCCTGGGAAGTTAAGTAGTTCAGGAGTTCGACATTCGGGGAAAAGTTGTTGGAAGAACTTTCAGACCTCTGAAGTCTTGGAGTCCCGAAGTCCCAAAGTTTCAAAGTGACATGGCTTGATGACATCACCTCGGGTGATGTGGACACACAATATGTGTGCCACATGTCAGTTTGTTATGTTCTTTTGAAAGGCTGATTTTGCAGTTAGGAATTGACACGTGTTACCCCTCAGATTGGGCCATGTGTATGCTTCTTGGAATATTCCACGTAGCACTCGAGTGTGTAGTACTTAGTGGACCACAAGAATTCACCACTTCATCATTCAGAAGGAAGGAAGTGAGAGGAAGGAGAAACCCCCAAAGCTCTGAAGAGAGGAGTAAATCTGCACCATTCATTGGAGGGGACACATGGCAGTAGATCCCGTGGTCTGGAGGATTCAAGGAATAAATAATTGAAGTCAGGGACTTCTAGAATCCTGAAGGAAAACATCCATCCTAACCATTAATCACAGAGGATGTGTGGCGTTAGATCCCAAGGTTTGGAGAAGAAGTACTCTAGAGGATTTGAGTTACATATTGTTGAGAGTTGAGAACTCCCGGAGGGCCGGAGTTAATATCGACCGTTGATCAGGAGATGACACGTGGAGGCAAGAGAGGGGATCTATGACAATTAGACACTCTAGGAGATCTGTGAAGAAATTCATAGGAAATCCTCGAAGCCCGGAGTTCCATAGTAAATCTCAACCGTTGGATACTAGGAAGCCATGAAACATGATCCACCTTCCTTCGTGAGCTTTCCAATTTGGCACTCTGGGAGATTTGTTGTGATGCTTTTTGGAAACCGTCGAATCCCTGAGTCTCAGAGCTCCTATCCACCATAGATCTGAATAGAGAATGTGGATCGTATATCCACCATCCTTCGTGAGTTTGTCAGTTCGGTCATCTGGAATGTTTGTGATGTGAAGAAATGGAAACCTCCGAAGCTCCGGAGTCCTGAAGTTCCAAGGCTCCATATAAGCGCCCAAATGTTAGCACTGGGTCACATCCCTTGGTCACATGAATTAGTGGGTCGAAGAAAAGGGGCTAGCACCTGAAATTTTGTTTAAGAACAAAAAAGGTCTTAGAGAAGGAGCCTGCAGGATTTTTAATTATATGGGCCAGAGCCTAAAGAAGAAAAGAAGGCCTCTAAACCTGAAGAGAGGATCCAACACGGATCCAAGAGCCAATTTGGCTCTGAGATGAAAGAATCCATGTACAGGGATTGCATCCCTAAGAAGACATTTGTTTAAATATCCATAACTTCCTGCTCAAAACTCAGAATTGAGCATGGAAACAACCATTGGAAAGGTCTTGAAAAATAGAAGATAATTGTTCACCCAAAAATTGGATCTGAAAAATCAATTTCTCAGGAAATCAACAGAAAATAAGTATGATATATTAATGAATCACAATGGTTCATGTTTTCATGAAATTATTAGCCTAACAAAGTTATGTTGGCTGCACATTTTTGCAAAATTAACAACTGTCAAATTAGAGTAAGGACAGAGTGCAGAGTGATGGAGGATACCCAGGTAGTATACAACCAAGAAGATGAAATCCTAGGGTTGAATGCCCAGTTGGGAATGGAAGAAACCAATTCCAATGGACATGGAGGAGGAAAGGAGGAAGACATAAATATGGCTGAGACCATCAGAAAATTGCAGACAGATCTCCAGAGCCACAAGGCTGATAATGAGAGGCTTATGAAGGCCAAGAAACAATAGGAAGAATTCAATATGAATTTAATGAAAATCCTGGACATAATTGAAAATAATTTTGATAAGGAGAGTGGTTCCAGCAAATCAGGAAGCCAGGGGACCCCTCAGAAGAAAGGAATATCAAGGAGTTGTTGAACAACTGAGAGGGGGGGTGAATCAATTGTTACCAAGCTTAAACAATTATGATTCTTTTTAAACTCTTTGCAGAAACACTGAATGATGATCACATTAAAGTAGGGAAATAAACAATGGCACATTTAGCATCAGTCACACATATATGAGAAACACAGAGACAGATATTTCCCGAGGAAACCGATACAGGGTAAAAACCTCTTTTTCTTTATATGATAAGTAATAGTTACATTCTTTACATTATCATACATATGACCACCAACTAATAATGGGCTACAACATCAGTTTTACAAGATGCTACTTGCCGAGAGCACCAACTCTCTTTTTTCTCTAGCACCCACTAGAAGGAAGCACCAACTCCCTAGTTTCTCTAGCAACAACTAGAAGGAATCACCAACTCCCTAAGTGTTTCCAGCACCAACTGGATGGAAGCACCAACTTCCAATCATACAGGCACCAACCTGTACAACATAGAACAAGAGTTCTCCCTTGCACCACCCTGCCACCCTGGTTTCTCTGGCTACAACCAGATGGAAGCTACAACTCCCTATGTTCAAGCACCCACTTGAACTTTTGAGGACAACAGTCCTCCCGAGCACCTCCCAACCACCCTTAAATACAAATATTTTCTACTGAAACTCGTTACAGTGATAAGATATTCAACAAAGGCTTACCAGACTCATCACTGTTCTGCCGCATTTCGTTACTCTGTTAGCCTCATTGCCTTTCTGCACACATGACTTGCGTTGTCTGTACTTCTGCTTTTTATGCTCTGTGCACCATGTCAATTCACTGCACAGTTCCTCTTCTGTGCATTTCTTCTTCTGCGCTCTGCCTCCTTGCTCACACTTCAATCCTTCTTCACAGTGACCACAACAACTCCAACAGCAACAACAACCTCTTCTCTTCTCTGTACCGTATATATATATCTTCTATGCATCTTATGCATGCAATATTTGCCATTCCTCTGCATGCTCATCCCGCACTAATCTCCTCCACATATCAAGTGTTCTGCGTGATCATCATTGTGACTCTTCATCTTCTCTGGCTATTTTCCCACGCGTTCAACATCACTGGGTGTTATGCTGAGATTCCTCAGCCTCCTTGGTAGTTGAGACTCTTCATCTTCTCTGTGACAGTCGATCTCACCTTCTCTGTTTCAGTTACAGGCCTCAATGCCCATCCATATGTCCATAACCTTCATGAACATCTTCATTCCTCTTGAAGATTCCCAACGGCTCTTCACCTTCTCTGTCAATCATCCCATGTGTCTTCAAGTCCTCTGAATGGAACCATCAGTGGTTTTTGGCAGTTATACTATGTCGTGCTACAGTAGCCCTCCGATCTCCTTTGGGTTTATTTGCGTCATTGCATGAACTTTATTAATCTTGCTACACTAGCTCCTTCCCCAATGTGACTATGGTCATAACTAAGCGTCTATGCAAAAAGCATTTTTCGCGAATTCGCGTTTCGTGGATCTGGAGATGTGGCATCTCGACTTTCCAAGTCGCGATCCCTGATACCTCGTAATGGCGTGGGATCAACAGTCCTGATCAGAGCTTGATTCTATGGCTACGATTGCATCGCAATTTCACATATCATGAAATCGACATTCTTGTTGCATTGTTTCTTTGACATCTCCAAGTTGCGATCCCCAAAACTCCGATATGGAGTTAGATCAATGGTCCAGATTTGAGATTGATTCTACGGCTGTGATTGCATCACAATTTCACATATCGCGAATTCGACATTCTTGTGGTGAATGTTCTTGTCACTTCCAAATCCCGATCCACAAAACCCCGATATGGAGTATGATCAACGGTCCAGATCTGATCTCTATTTAACGGCTGCGATTGAATCGCGATTTCGCATATCGCAAAATCGACAAGTTTGATGCATTGGGTTCGTGATCCCCAAATCGTGATCCCCGAAACTCCGATATGGAGTTACATCAATGTTCCATATCCAAGCTTGATTTCACGGCTGTGATTGAATTTCCATATCGCATATCGCGATTTCGGCATTCTTTTTGCCTTGTTTTCTATTCCTCTTGATGTCGCGATCCGTGAAACTCCGATATGGTGTCCATCTGCTGACATCACACGTGGATTGACACGTGTTGAATACTGCCACATGTCGCTCTGATTCATGACTTACGTGTGCCTGAAATGTTGAATCAGTCTGACACTTGTCATTACCTGATTGTGCCACGTGTCCCTAGCTGACGTGGTCTGCTGTCGTGAGTTGGGTCGATGGTCTAGATCACATCTTGATCTGACGGTTCAGGTTCAGTCGAGATTTCACACGTCGCGATTTCGGGGTTCCTGATGTCAATAAACTTTGACATGTCCAACTCTCAATCCCCGAAACTACGACAAGGACTGGGATCAACAGTCCATATTTGTCCTCGATCCAACGGTCAAGATTATATCGGGGTATCGCATATCGTGATTTCACAAGTCCTGTGGTTATTATTCTTTGACTTCTTCAACTCGCGATCCTCGAAACCCCGACAGGGAGTCGGATCAACGGTCCACATAACCCCTTGAGATGGACGGTCCTCCTACTTTCGGGATTTTGTGAGCCCATTTTCTACTTGCACTTTAAACACCGTGCATGTTTTCCCTGATCCAATGGTGGTCGGATCCTGCGCTCAGATCTAATGCCTGAGATCTATCCTCCTCTTCCGCGTGCGCTCTTCTTGATTTTATTCAAATCTGACGGCCCTCATGCTGTCGGGAATTTTGGATGGGATCCAACGATCAGAAATTCTTCTTGGGCCTTCAATCATTCGATCTTCCTGGACTTATATTCTCTTTGTCTGTTGATCATCGTTGTTGTACTCAAGCCATCATTACTGTTGTACTTGCCATCAATGACAAGCTTAAGATGCCTGTAGAACATACTAAACATCCTCTCCACTATCTCTTATGATCTTATCGAGGTTGCTCTGCAGCGTCATCGAGGTTGCACTGCATCTTCTTCCCAAAATACTTTTGGTGCCCATCTGTTACATTCTTCCTATATTCATGCAATCTTCATTGTTGTACTTGCCGTCAATGACAAGCATATGCTACATGTTAAACATTTCCAACAATCTCCCCCTTTGGCATTGATGGCAACAAAGTCACCCAGATTCTTTTCTCCCCCTTTGACATCAATGTCAAAGCGAACATGCTCCCCTTGAGTTATTGCAGTATTCTAGAAGGTATCAGATATTAAATCAATGAAAACTCCCCCTGATGGGATGGACTCTCTCATTTGAGGCCTGCAGAATATTTGTGTCTAAACCAGAGTCTTCTCTTTCTGATTCTTGGACCTATTCATCTTCAGCTTCCGGTGTATCCTCTGTGGAAAATTCAAAATTGCTCACCTCTCTTACTCGGACTTCTTTATCAATATTCTCATGAGTGGATGACTCCCCTTGTCACTGTTATCTCTCTGCTTCTGACTATTTTCCCCCTTTGTTCCCAAAAGGTTAACTTTCCTTGACAAGATCTTTCCTCTAGTTGTCTATACAAGATGTCATGTGTACCATATTGTACATCAGAATGTTGTTATCCTACTTGAACACTGTGCAATTGTAACTTGTACTTTTTAAATAGCCCTTGGATCTCCCCATTGAATCTCATCGATCTCTATTACTGCAATTTTCATTTTTCTTCAATGATGTATTCAATCCAGGGCTTTTATGTCCATATTCAATCACAAGAGAAAACTGCTACACCCACTCTCACGCCTGCTTTTCTTTCTCACAAATGAAGGACCTATATCAGGTTTCTTAGGAGCACTGATTTCTACCTTGTTGAGTCCAATATCGGATTGGTCATTTGGTGATCTCTGGCTATCCAAGACCTTGTCCAGAATCATGGATCTGCTCAAGAATTTGATTTGGGTGTCTGCCTTCTCAACCTTCAAGACTTCTTCTTCCTGTTTATGACATGGTTCTTCTCCTACTTCTTTCGTGGGATAAATGATGACTGGGCATTCTTTTATTGTATCTGAATCTTCTTCTTTACTTGCAGGGGAGGATTTGACATCAACATTATTGTTTGTTCTTACACTATTATTCACCATTTGTCCTGAGTTTACCTTTACCTTACATTCTTTGGATGTGAGCACATATTCATTGCCTCTGTCACACTTTTGACTTGAACTAAGCGAATTATGTTTTAGACCATCCACAAGCAGAACGTACTGGGAATCTCCTTTGTCATTATTCAAAACCATCATCCCTCTATCCTTGATTTTGCCTAGTTCATCATTTTCAAGGATCACATTTCCTATTTTGCTTTTACTTATGGACAATAGCTTATCCTTGTCTCCAGTCACGTGCTTGGAAAATCCACTGTCTATATTTCCAGAGGCCTTTTGTTTTTGAGTTGAAAGTGCTTGACCACATTTTTCACTATCTTTCCTCTTCCATGTGTTGGTATTTCTATATAAGAAATTTATTCTTGGATCTGCTTTGTAATTCTTGAGATGGCAGTTTGCAGCTTTGTGGCCAAAGTTGTGACAATTATAGCATTCAATCTCATTGTTCAATAGGTCAAAGTTGTTGTTGCAGGGTTGTCTACTCATTGATTGTTCATTAATCCTTGACCTCCTCAGTTGCATGTCTCTAGACTTAATTTGGCAATTTGCAATATGTGATGGTTTGTTACTTTGCTGTATCATTCTTTGTCGTGGCAGAAATTTATTCCTTGGAAATCTTAATTGCTCACGTCTAATTCTTAAGGAACAATTTATAGCTTTGTGACCAAAAATAGAACAGTAGAAATAGTATCCATAGAAAAATTCTTTGTACCTGGAAAATGGTTGTCTTCTTTGAGCAAATCGATTTCTTTCATGTTGATGATGTCTTTGAGCAGGGAGTCCATTATTTCTTTGTTCTACAGATTCAGTCCTGGCACTTTTTCCTTTACTTGTCCCAGGTGGCTGGTTGTCTTCCTTTGTTTCTGCAGGCTTGTTATTGTCATTGGTTGTACTTTTGACATGGACATTAGCTTTGACAAACTTGATGGGTTCTTTGTTTATTGGTTGACCACTACTTGATCCCTCTTCATAACCCAAACCAGTTTTCATCTTTGGATTCCTTTGCTGACTCAGAATGGTGGCTAATCCTTCTAAGGCTTTGATACTTGACAGATTCTGATGATACAAGGCTTGAAACTTCTCCATCTCTTTCCTAGTTTTCACTACTTCTTCTTCCAGGGCTTCAAATCTTGCCCTCTTTTCTGATAGCTGATGTTTCAGAATATCCTTGATTTTCCTTGCCTCTTCTAATTCCACTTTCAGCAGGGCAAAGTCTTCATCAGGCTTTTTATTGTCTTTCTCAAACTGTATCAGCAATTGTTTTTTCTTTCTGTTCTTAATTCTGAGTCTGTCAATCTCTTCCAGTGCACTGATCAGTTTTCCTTCCATATCAACCACAACTTCTTCATCATTCTTATCACTGACCTTGCTTTCATTATCACCATCCTCTTTGGCCATAAGCGAGAAGTCATTTACTTTATCTTCACATGAGGAATCACTATCGGTGTCTTCTGAGGAGTCATCATTGTTTACACATAGAGTCTTCTTCTTATCAAATCTTCTTGATTTGTGCTTCTGTTCATCTTCAGAGTTTTGATCATGTTTCTTGTGTGGACATTTATTTGCAAAATGACCTATCTTACCACAGTTGAAACATTTGAGGGGCAGCTTACCTTGGTACTTGCATGATCCTTTCTTTAATATTCTCACGAATTTTGCTTCAATTTCATCAGGCTCACAATCCTCATTCTTATCTGCTTTAAATGATGCTTCTCTAGAGGTGGGTTTATCTGTAACTATCCTCATCTCATATGCAGTCAATGTTCCTAGAAGTTGATCAAAAGACAAGGTTTTTAGATCATTAAGTTCTTTTATAGCAGAGACCTTCGGGTTGAACCTATCTGGGAGAGATCTCAAGATTTTATGAACTAAAGAAGGTTCCCCAATTGTTTCACCAAGTCCCTTCATTGCATTTACCATCAGGGATGATTTTAAGGATGGAAATTTATTTTAAGATGTAGAAACCTTGGCGAATCTTACCAATCTTTCATATGACAACTATAAATGATTGGCGATACTTTTGTAGAAATATTCAAATTTCTAAGGATTTTATATAGTTTTTATAAAATTTTGAAGATTTTTAAGGTAAAATGATTTTATCCTATATAATTTGGGCGAGTAATTTTTAAAATAGCGAATCTCGTTTTTTGAAAAAGCACGGAAAATTAGCCCATGAGCAAAATTTAGCCCCTAAAATCATCACTGTTTACCATTTATTCTACTCTTAGAAAGTATTTTCCAACAGTTTCATCTTCTTTCATCTGTAGCTTTTCAAACTGTACTCTATAGGTTTGAAGCTTGGCATCTTTCACCTTCTCACTACCTTCATAGTTGTTAATGAGTTTGTCCCACACTTCTTTAGCAGTTTGAAGATGCATCACCTTCACAAACTCGGCTTCTACAAGTCCATTCAAAATAGCATTCATTCCCTTAGCATTAAAGCTAAATTCTAACTGATCATCCTTGGAAGCTAGCACAACAGGCTTTATGTATCCAGTCTCTACTACATCCCATACATCAGCTCCTAAGGCCATTAGGTACATTCTCATTCTAACCTTCCAGAAGGAAAAATTCATTCCATCAAATAGAGGAGGCCTAGTGACTGAAGTCCCTTCATGGCTTGTCATGTTTAAGCTCTAGGATCTACCCTTAGATAAAAGGGGCCTGCTCTGATACCAATTGTTGGACAACTGAGAGGGGGGGGTGAATCAGTTGTTACCGAGCTTAAACAATTATGCTTCCTTTTAAACTCTTTGCAGAAACACTGAATGATGATCACATTAAAGCAGGGAAATAAACAATGGCGCATTCAGCATCAGTCACACATATATGAGAAACACAGAGACAGATATTTCCCGAGGAAACCCATATAGGGTAAAAACCTCTTTTTCTTTATATGATAAGAAATAGTTACATTCTTTACATTATCATACATATGAGCACCAACTCATAATGAGGCTACAACCTCAGTTTTGCGAGCTGCTACTTGCTGAGAGCACCAACTCTCTGTTTTCTCTAGCACCCACTAGAAGGAAGCACCAACTCCCTGGTTTCTCTAGCACCAACTAGAAGGAAGCACCAACTCCCTGAGTGTTTCTAGCACCAACTGGATGGAAGCACCAACGGGATGGAAGCACCAACCTCCAATCATACAGGCACCAACCTGTACAACAGAGAACAAGAGTTCTCCCTTGCACCACCCTGCCACCCTGGTTTCTCTGGCTGCAACCAGATGGAAGCTACAACTCCCTGTGTTCAAGAACCCACTTGAACTTCTGAGGACAACAGTTCTCCCGAGCACCTTCTAACCACCCTTAAATACAAATCTTTTCTATTGAAACTCGTTACAGTGATAAGATATTCAACAAAGGCTTACTAGAATCATCACTGTTCTGCTGCATTTCGTTACTCTGTCAACCTCATTGCCTTTCTGCACACATGACTTGCGCTGTCTGTTCTTCTGCTTTTTATGCTCTGTGTGCCATGTCAATTCACTGCACAGTTCCTCTTCTGTGCATTTCTTCTTCTGCGCTCTACCTCCTTGCTCACACTTCAATCCTTCTACACAACGACCACAACAACTCCAACAACAACAACAACCTCTTCTCTTCTCTGTACCGTATATATATATATATATATAGCTTATGTGCATCTTGTGCATGCAATATTCGCCATTCCTATGCATGCTCATCCCACGCTAATCTCCTCCACATCTCAAGTGTTCTGCGTGATCATCATCATGACTCTTCAGCTTCTCTGGCTGTTTTCCGACGTGTTCAGCATCACTGGGTGTTATGCTGAGATTCCTTAGCCTCTCTGGCAGTTGAGACTCTTCATATTCTCTGTGACAGTCGAGCTCACCTTCCCTATTTCAGTTACAGGCCTCAATGCCCATCCAGCTGTCCATAACCTTCACGAACATCTTCATTCCTCTTGAATATTCCCAGTGGCTCTTCACCTTCTCTGTCAATCATCCCATGTTTCTTCAAGTCCTCTGGCTGGAACCATTAGTGGTTTCTGGCAGTTATACTATGTTGTGCTACAGTAGCCCTCTGATCTCCTTTAGGTTTATTTGCGTCGTTGGATGAACTTTATTAATCTTGCTACACTAGTTCCTTCCCCAATGTGACTATGGTCATAACTAAGCACCTATGCAAAAAGTGTTTTTCGCGAATTCGCGTTTCGTGGATCTGGAGACGTGGCATCTCGACTTTCCAAGTCGCGATCCCCGATACCTCATAATGGCGTGGGATCAATGGTCCTGATCAGAGCTTGATTCTACGGCTGTGATTGCATCGCAATTTTTCATATCGCGAAATCGGCATTCTTGTTGCATTGTTTCTTTGACATCTCCAAGTTGCGATCCCCGAAACTCCGATATGGAGTTAGATCAACGGTCCAAATCTGAGCTTGATTCTAAAGCTGTGATTGCATCGCAATTTCACATAATGCGAATTTGACATTCCTATTTTGAATGTTCTTGTCACTTCCAAATCCCGATCCACAAAACTCTGATATGGAGTATGATCAACGGTCCAGATCTGATCTCTATTTAATGGCTGCGATTGAATCACGATTTCGCATATCGCGAAATCGACATTTTTGATGCATTGGGTTCTTTGCCTCCCCAAATCGCGATCCCCAAAACTCCAATATGGAGTTACATCAACGGTCCAGATCCAAGCTTGATTTCACGACTGTGATTGAATCGCCATATCGCATATCGTGATTTCGGCATTCTTGTTGCCTTGTTTTCTATTCCTCTTGATGTCGCGATCCGCGAAACTCCGATATGGTGTCCATCTGCTGACGTCACATGTGGATTGACACGTGTTGAATACTGCCACGTGTCGCTCTGATTCATGACTTACATGTGCCTTAAATGTTGAATCAGTCTGACACTTGTCATTACTTGATTGTGCCACGTGTCACTAGCTGACGTGGTCTGCTGTCGTGAGTTGGGTCAACAGTCTAGATCTCATCTTGATCTGATGGTTCAGGTTCATTCAGGATTTCACACATCACGATTTTGGGGTTCCTGATGTCAATAAACTTTGATATGTCCAACTCTAGATCCCCGAAACTCCGACAAGGACTGGGATCAACGGTCCATATTTGTCCTCGATTCAACAGTCAAGATTATATTGGGGTATCACATATCGTGATTTCACGAGTACTTTGGTCATTATTCTTTGAATTCTTCAAATCGCGATCTTCAAAACCCTGATAGGGAGTCGGATCAACGGTCCACATAACCCATTGAGATGGACAGTCCTCCTGCTTTCGAGATTTTGTGAGCCCATTTTCTCCTTGCACTTTAAACACTGTGCAGGTTTTCCCCGATCCAACGGTGGTCGGATCCTGTGCTCAGATCGAACGCCTAAGATCTATCCTCCTCTTCCGCGTGCGCTCTTCTTGACTTTATTTAGATCTGACGGTCCTCATGCTATCGGGAATTTTGGATGGGATCCAACGATCATAAATGCTTCTCGGGCCTTCAATCATTCGATCTTCCTAGACTTATCTTCTCTTTGCCTGTTGATCATCGCTGTTGTACTCAAGCCATCATTGCTGTTGTACTTGCCATCAATGACAAGCTTACACTACCTGTAGAACATACTAAACATCCTCTGCACTATCTCTTCTGATCTTATCGAGGTTTCTCTGCAACTTCATCGAGGTTGCTCTGCAGCTTCTTCCCAAAATACTTCTAGTGCCTGTCTGTTACATTCTTCCTATATTCATGCAATCTTCATTGTTGTACTTGCCTTCAATGACAAGCATATGCTACCTGTTAAACATTTCCAACAATCTCCCCCTTTGGCATTGATGGCAACAAAGGCACCCAGATTCTTTTCTCCCCCTTTGACATCAATGTCAAAGAGAACATGCTCCCCCTGAGCTGTTGTAGTATTTTAGAAGGTATTAGATATTAAATCAATGAAAAATCCCCCTAACGGGATGGACTCTCTCATTTGAGGCCTGCAGAATATTTGTGTCTAAACCAGAGTCTTCTCTTTCTGATTCTTGGGCCTGTTCATCTTCAGCTTCCGCTGTATCCTCTGTGGAAAATTCAAAATTGCTCACCTCTCTTACTCAGACTTCTTTATCAATCTTCTCATGCGTGGATGACTCCCCCTATCACTGTTATCTCTCTACTTCTGACTATTTTCCCCCTTTGTTCCCAAAAGGTTAACTTTCCTTGACAAGATCTTTCCTCTAGTTGTCTCTATAGGATGTCATGTGTACCATATTGTGCATCAGAATGTTGTTGTCCTACTTGAACATTGTGCAATTGTAACTTGTACTTTTTAAATAGCCCTTGGATCTCCCCATTGAATCTCATCGATCTCTATTACTGCAATTTTCATTTTTCTTCAAAGATGTATTCAATCCAGGGCTTTTATGTCCATATTCAATCACAAGAGAAAACTGCTACACCCACTCTCACGCCTGCTTTTCTTTCTCACAAATGAAGGACCTATATCAGGTTTCTTAGGAGCACTGATTTCTACCTTGTTGAGT
>ML776724.1:1678761-1701570 GCA_009831015.1 Picea engelmannii
AGAGACCTTCGGGTTGAACCTATCTGGGAGAGATCTCAAGATTTTATGAACTAAAGAAGGTTCCCCAATTGTTTCACCAAGTCCCTTCATTGCATTTACCATTTCTTCTACTCTCAGAAAGTATTTTCCAACAGTTTCATCTTCTTTCATCTGTAGCCTTTCAAACTGTACTCTACAGGTTTGAAGCTTGGCATCTTTCACCTTCTCAGTACCTTAATAGATGTTAATGAGTTTCTCGCACATTTCTTTAGCAGTTTGAAGATGCATCACCTTCACAAACTCGGCTTCTGCAAGTCCATTCAAAATAGCATTCATTCCCTTAGCATTAAAGATAAATTCTAACTTATCATCCTTGGAAGCTAGCACAACAGGCTTTATGTATCCAGTCTCTACTACATCCCATACATCAACTCCTAAGGCCATTAGGTATGTTCTCATTCTAGCCTTCCAGAAGGCAAAATTCGTTCCATCAAATAGAGGAGACCTAGTGACTGAAGTCCCTTCATGGCTTGTGATGTTTAAGCTCTAGGATCTACCCTTAGATAAAAGGGGCCTGCTCAGATACGAATTGTTGGACAACTGAGAGGGGGGGGTGAATCAGTTGTTACCGAGCTTAAACAATTATGCTTCTTTTTAAACTCTTTGCAGAAACAATGAATGATGATCACATTAAAGTAGGGAAATAAACAATGGCACATTCAGCATCAGTCACACATATATGAGAAACACAGAGACAGATATTTCCCGAGGAAACCCATATAGGGTAAAAACCTCTTTTTCTTTATATGATAAGTAATAGTTACATTCTTTACATTATCATACATATGAGCACCAACTCATAATGAGGCTACAACCTCAGTTTTGCAAGTTGCTACTTGCTGAGAGCACCAACTCTCTGTTTTCTCTAGCACCCACTAAAAGGAAGCACCAACTTCCTGGTTTCTCTAGCACCAACTAGAAGGAAGCACCAACTCCCTGAGTGTTTCCAGCACCAACTGGATGGAAGCACCAACTTCCAATCATACAGGCACCAACCTGTACAATAGAGAACAAGAGTTCTCCCTTGCACCACCCTGCCACCCTGGTTTCTCTAGATGCAACCAGATGGAAGCCACAACTCCCTGTGTTCAAGCACCCACTTGAACTTCTGAGGACAACAGTCCTCCCGAGCACCTCCCAGCCACCCTTAAATACAAATCTTTTCTACTGAAACTCGTTACAGTGATAAGATATTCAACAAAGGCTTACCAGACTCATCACTGCTTTGCTGCATTTCGTTACTCTGTCAGCCTCATTGCCTTTCTACACACATGACTTGCGCTATTTGTTCTTCTGCTTTTTATGCTCTGTGCGCCATGTCAATTCACTGCACAGTTCCTCTTCTGTGCATTTCTTCTTCTGCTCTTTGCCTCCTTGCTCACACTTCAATCCTTCTACACAACGACCACAGTAACTCCAACAGCAACAACAACCTCTTCTCTTCTCTGTACCGTATATATATAGCTTCTGTGCATCTTGTGCATGCAATATTCACCATTCCTTTGCATGCTCATCTCGCGCTAATATCCTCCACATCTCAAGTGTTTTGCGTGATCATCATCGTGACTCTTCATCTTCTCTGGCTGCTTTCCGACGCGTTCAACATCACTGGGTGTTATGCTGAGATTCCTCAGCCTCTCTGGCAGTTGAGACTCTTCATATTCTCTGTGACAGTTGAGCTCACCTTCTCTGTTTCAGTTACAGGCCTCAATGCCCATCTAGCTGTGCATAACCTTCACGAACATCTTCATTCCTCTTGAAGATTCCCAGTGGCTCTTCACCTTCTCTGTCAATCATCCCATGTGTCTTCAAGTCCTCTGGCTGGAACCATCAGTGGTTTCTGGCAGTTATAATATGTCATGCCATAGTAGCCCTCCGATCTCCTTCAGTTTTATTTGCGTTGTTGGATGAACTTTATTAATCTTGCTACACTAGCTCCTTCCCCAATGTGACTATGGTCATAACTAAGCGCCTATGCAAAAAGCGTTTTTTGTGAATTCGCGTTTCGTGGATCTGGAGATGTGGCATCTTGACTTTCCAAGTCGCGATCCCTGATACCTTGTAATGGCGTGGGATCAACGGTCTTGATTAGAGCTTGATTCTATGACTGCAATTGCATTGCAAATTCGCATATCACGAAATTGGCATTCTTTTTGCATTATTTCTTTGACATCTCCAAGTTGCGATCCCCAAAACTCTGATATGGAATTAGATCAACGGTCTAGATCTGAGCTTGATTCTATGGCTGTGATTGCATCGCAATTTCACATTTCGCAAATTTGACATTTCTGTGGTGAATGTTCTTGTCACTTCCAAATCCCGATCCATGAAACTCTGATATGGAGTATGATCAACGGTCCAGATCTGATCTCTATTTAACAACTGCGATTGAATCATGATTTCTCATATCCCGAAACCGACATTTTTGATGCATTGGGTTCTTTGCCTCCCCAAATTGTGATCCCCAAAACTCCGATATGGAGTTACATCAACGGTCCAGATCCAAGCTTGACTTCACGGCTGTGATTGAATCGCCATATCGCATATTGCGATTTCGGAATTCGTGTTGCCTTGTTTTCTATTCCTCTTGATGTCGCGATCCGTGAAACTCCGATATGGTGTCCATCTGCTGACGTCACATGTGGATTGACACGTGTTGCTCTGATTCATGACTTACATGTGCTTGAAATGTTGAATCAGTCTGACACTTGTCATTACCTGATTGTGTCACGTGTCCCTAGCTGACGTGGTCTGCTGTCGTGAGTTGGGTCAATGGTCTAGATCACATCTTGATCAAATGGTTCAGGTTTAGTCGGGATTTCACACATCGCGATTTCGAGGTTCCTGATGTCAATAAACTTTGACATGTCCAACTCTTGATCCCTGAAACTCTGATAAGGACTAGGATCAACGGTCCATATTTGTCCTCGGTCCAACGGTCAAGATTATATCGGGGTATCACATATCGTGATTTCGTGAGTCTTGTGGTTATTATTCTTTGACTTCTTCAACTCGCGATCCTCGAAACCCCAACAGGGAGTCGGATCAATGGTCCACATAACCCCTTGAGATGGACGGTCCTCCTGCTTTCGGGATTTTGTGAGCCCATTTTCTCCTTGCACTTTAAACACCATGCAGGTTTTCCCCGATCCAACGGTGGTCAGATCCTGCACTCAGATCTAACGCCTGAGACCTATCCTCCTCTTCCGCATGTGCTCTTCTTGATTTTATTCAGATCTAACGGTCCTCATGCTGTTGGGAATTTTGGATGGGATCCAACGATCATAAATTCTTCTCGGGCCTTCAATCATTCGATCTTCCTGGACTTATCTTCTCTTTGCCTATTGATCATCGCTATTGTACTCAAGCCATCATTACTGTTGTACTTTCCATCAATGACAAGCTTACGCTACCTGTCGAACATACTAAACATCCTCTGCACTATCTCTTATGATCTTATCGAGGTTTCTCTGTAGCTTCATCGAGGTTTCTCTGTAGCTTCTTTCCAAAATACTTCTGGTGCCCATCTGTTACATTCTTCCTGTATTCATGCAATCTTCATTGTTGTACTTTCCGTCAATGACAAGCATATGCTACATGTTAAACATTTCCAACAATCTCCCCCTTTGGCATTGATGGAAACAAAGGCACCCAGATTCTTTTGTCCCCCTTTGACATCAATGTCAAAGAGAACATGCTCCCCCTGAGCTGTTACAGTATTTTAGAAGGTATCAGATATTAAATCAATGCAAACTCCCCCTGACGAGATGGACTCTCTCATTTGAGGCCTGCAGAATATTTGTGTCTAAACCAGAGTCTTCTCTTTCTAATTCTTGGACCTGTTCATCTTCAGCTTCCACTGTATCCTCTGTGGAAAATTCAAAATTGCTCACCTCTCTTACTCGGACTTCTTTATCAATCTTCTCATGAGTGGATGACTTCCCCTGTCACTATTATCTCTCTGCTTCTGACTATTTTCCCCCTTTTTTTCCAAAACGTTAACTTTCCTTGACAAGATCTTTCCTCTAGTTGTCTCTACAGGATGTCATGTGTACCATATTGTACATCAGAATGTTGTTGTCCTACTTGAACACTGTGCAATTGTAACTTGTACTTTTTAAATAGCCCTTGGATATCCCCATTGAATCTCGTCGATCTCTATTACTGCAATTTTCATTTTTCTTCAATGATGTATTCAATCCAGGGCTTTTATGTCCATATTCAATCACAAGAGAAAACTGCTACACCCACTCTCATGCCTGCTTTTCTTAGTCACAAATGAAGGACCTATATCAGGTTTCTTAGGAGCACTGATTTCTACCTTGTTGAGTCCAATATCAGATTTGTCATTTAGTGATCTCTGGCTATCCAAGACCTTGTCCAGAATCATGGATCCGCTCAAGAATTTGATTTGGGTGTCTGCCTTCTCAACCTTCAAGACTTCTTCTTCCTGTTTATGACATGGTTCTTCTCCTACTTCTTTCGTGCGATAAATGCTGACTGAGCATTCTTTTATTGTATCTGAATCTTCTTCTTTACTTGCAGGGGAGGATTTGACATCAACATTATTGTTTGTTCTTATATTGTTATTCACCATTTGTCCTGTGTTTACCTTTACCTTACATTCTTTGGATGTGAGCACATCTTCATTGCCCCTGTCACACTTTTGACTTGAACTAAGGGAATTATTTTTTAGACCATCCACAAGCATAACGTACTGGGCATCTCCTTTGTCATTATTCAAAACCATCATCCCTCTATCCTTGATTTTGCCTGGTTCATCATTTTCAAGGATCACATTTCTTGTTTTGCTTTTACTTATGGACAATAGCTTATCCTTTTCTCCAGTCGCATGCTTGGAACATCCACTATCTATATTTCCAGAGGCCTTTTGTTTTTGAGTTGAAAGTGCTTGACCATATTTTTCACTATCTTTCCTCTTCCATGTGTTGGTCTTTCTATATAAGAACTTTATTCTTGGATCTGCTTTGTAATTATTGAGATGGCAGTTTGCATCTTTGTGGCCAAAGTTGTGACAGTTATAGCCTTCAATCTCATTGTTCAATAGGTCAAAGTTGTTGTTGCAGAGTTGTCTACTCATTGATTGTTTATTAATCCTTGACCTCCTCAGTTGCATGTCTCTAGACTTAATTTGGCAATTTTCAATATGTGATGGTTTGTTACTTTGTTGTATCATTCTTTGTTGTGGCAGAAATTTATTCCTTGGAAATCGTAATTGCTCACGTCTAATTCTTAAGGAACAATTTACATCTTTGTGACCAAAATTAGAACAGTAGAAACAGTATCCATAGAAAAATTCTTTGTACCTAGAAAATGGTTGTCTTCTTTTAGCAAATCGATTTCTTTCATGTTGATGATGTCTTTGAGCAAGGATTGCATTATTTCTTTGTTCTACAGATTCAGTCTTGACACTTTTTCCTTTACTTGTCCTGGGCGGCTGGTTGTCTTCCTTTGTTTCTACAGGCTTGTTATTGTCATTGGTTGTACTTTTGACATGGACATTAGCTTTGACAAACTTGATGTATTCTTTGTTTCTTGGTTGACCACTACTTGATCCCTCTTCATAACCCAAACCAGTTTTCAGCTTTGGATTCCTTTGCTAACTCAGAATGGTGGCTAATCCTTCTGAGGCTTTGATACTTGACAGATTCTGATGATACAAGGCTTGACACTTCTCCATCTCTTTCCTAGTTTTCACTACTTCTTCTTCCAGGGCTTCAGATCTTGCCCTCTTTTCTGATAGCTGATGTTTTAGAATATCCTCGATTTTCCTTGCCTCTTCTAATTCCACTTTCAGCAGGGCAAAGTCTTCATCAGGCTTTTTATTGTCTTTCTCAAACTGTATCAACAATTGTTTTTGCTTTCTGTTCTTAATTCTGAGTCTGTCAATCTCTTCTAGTGCACAAATCAGTTCTCCTTCCATATCAACCACAACTTCTTCATCATTCTTATCACTGACCTTGTTTTCATTATCACCATCCTCTTTGGCCATAAGCAAGAAGTCATTTACTTTATCTTCACATGAGGAATCACTATCGGTGTCTTCTGAGGAGTCATCATTGTTTACACATAAACTCCTCTTCTTATCAAATATTCTTGATTTGTGCTTCTCTTCATCTTCAGAGTTTTGATCATGTTTCTTGTGTGGACATTTATTTGCAAAATGACTTATCTTACCACAGTTGAAACAGTTGAGGGGCAGCTTACCTTGGTACTTGCCTGATCCTTTCTTTAATCTTCTCACGAATTTTGCTTCAATTTCATCAGGCTCACAATCCTCATTCTTATCTGCTTTAAATGATGCTTCTCTAGAGGTGGGTTTATTTGTAACTATCCTCATCTCATATGTAGCCAACGTTCCTAGAAGTTGATCAAAAGACAAGGTTTTTAGATCATTAAGTTCTTCTATAGTAGAGACCTTCAGGTTGAACCTATCTGGGAGAGATCTCAAGATTTTATGAACTAAAGAAGGTTCCCCAATTGTTTTACCAAGTCCCTTCATTGCATTTACCATTTCTTCTACTCTCAGGAAGTATTTTCCAATAGTTTCATCTTCTTTCATCTATAGCTTTTCAAACTGTACTCTATAGGTTTGAAGCTTGGCATCTTTCACCTTCTCACTACCTTCATAGTTGTTAATGAGTTTGTCCCACATTTCTTTAGCAGATTGAAGATGCATCACCTTCACAAACTCGACTTCTGCATGTCCATTCAAAATAGCATTCATTCCCTTAGCATTAAAGCTAAATTCTAACTTATCATCCTTGGAAGATAGCACAACAGGCTTTATGTATCCAGTCTCTACTACATCCCATACATCAGCTCCTAAGCCCATTAGGTATGTTCTCATT
Organism: Picea engelmannii; assembly: GCA_009831015.1. NCBI lineage: Eukaryota > Viridiplantae > Streptophyta > Pinopsida > Pinales > Pinaceae > Picea > Picea engelmannii. The sequence goes on from ML776724.1 coordinate 1,685,673, forward strand.
CTAACCTTCCAGAAGGAAAAATTCGTTCCATCAAATAGAGGAGGCCTAGTGACTGAAGTCCCTTCATGGCTTGTCATGTTTAAGCTCTAGGATCTACCCTTAGATAAAAGGGGACTTCTCTGATACCAATTTTTGGACAACTGAGAGGGGGGGTGAATCAGTTGTTACCGAGCTTAAATAATTATGCTTCTTTTTAAACTCTTTGCGGAAACACTGAATGATGATCACATTAAAGCAGGGAAATAAACAATGGCACATTCAACATCAGTCACACATATATGAGAAACACAGAGACAGATATTTCTCGAGGAAACCCATATAGGGTAAAAACCTCTTTCTCTTTATATGATAAGTAATAGTTACATTCTTTACATTATCATACATATGAGCACCAACTCATAATGAGGCTACAACCTCAGTTTTGCAAGCTACTACTTGCTGAGAGCACCAACTCTCTGTTTTCTCTAGCACCCACTAGAAGGAAGCACCAACTCCCTGGTTTCTCTAGCACCAACTAGAAGGAAGCACCAACTCCCTGAGTGTTTGCAGCACCAACTGGATGGAAGCACCAACTTCCAATCATACAGGCACGAACCTGTACAATAGAGAACAAGAGTTCTCCCTTGCACCACCCTGCCACCTTGGTTTCTCTGGCTGCAACCAGATGGAAGCTAAAACTCCGTGTGTTCAAGCACCCACTTGAACTTCTGAGGACAACAGTCCTCCCGAGCACCTCCCAACCACCCTTAAATAAAAATCTTTGCTACTGAAACTCATTACAGTGATAATATATTCAACAAAGGCTTACCAGACTCATCACTATTCTGCTGCATTTTGTTACTCTGTCAGCCTCATTGCCTTTCTGCACACATGACTTGCGCTGTCTGTTCTTCTGCTTTTTATGCTGTATGCGCCATGTCAATTCACTGCACAGTTCTTTTTCTGTGCATTTTTTCTTCTGCGCTCTGCCTCCTTGCTCACACTTCAATCCTTCTACACAGTGACCACAACAAATCCAACAGCAACATCAACCTCTTCTCTTCTCTGTACCGTATATATATAGCTTCTGTGCATCTTGTGCATGCAATATTCTCCATTCCTATGCATGCTCATCCCACGCTAATCTCCTCCACATCTCAAGTGTTTTGCATGATCATCATCGTGACTCTTCAACTTCTCTGGCTGTTTTCCCACGCGTTCAGCATCACTGGGTGTTATGCGGAGATTCCTCAGCCTCTCTGGCAGTTGAGACTCTTCATTTTCTCTGTGACAGTCGAGATCACCTTCTCTGTTTAAGTTATAGGCCTCAATGGCCATCCAGCTGTCCATAACCTTCACGAACATCTTCATTCCTCTTGAAGATTCCCAGCGGCTCTTCACCTTCTCTGTCAATCATCCCATGTGTCTTCAAGTCCTCTGGCTGGAACCATCAGTGGTTTTTGGCAGTTATACTATGTCGTGCTACAGTAGCCCTCCGATCTCCTTCAGGTTTATTTGCGCCATTGGATGAACTTTATTAATATTGCTACACTAGCTCCTTCCCCAATGTGACTATGGTCATAACCAAGCGCCTATGCAAAAAGCATTTTCCGTGAATTTGTGTTTCGTGGATCTAGAGATGTGGCATCTCGACTTTCCAAGTCGCGATCCCCGATACCTTTTAATGGCATGGGTTCAACGGTCCTGATCAGAGCTTGATTCTACAGCTGTGATTTCATCGCAATTTTGCATATTGCGAAATCGACATTCTTGTTGCATTGTTTCTTTGACATCTCCAAGTTGCCATCCCCGAAACTCCGATATGGAGTTAGATCAATGGTCCAGATCTGAGCTTGATTCTACAGCTGTGATTGCATCGCAATTTCGTATATCGTGAATTTTGACATTCCTGTGGTGAATGTTCTTGTCACTTCCAAATCCCGATCCATGAAACTACGATATGGAGTATGATCAACGGTCCACATCTGATCTCTATTTAACAGCTGCGATTGAATCGCGATTTTGCATATCACAAAATCGGCATTTTTGATGCATTGGGTTCTTTGCCTCCCCAAATCACGATCCCCAAAACTCTGATATGGAGTTACATCAATGGTCCAGATCTAAGCTTGATTTCACGGCTGTGATTGAATCGCCATATCGCATATCGCGATTTCGACATTCTTGTTTCCTTGTTTTCTATTCCTCTTGATGTCGCGATCCGTGAAACTCTGATATGGTGTCCATCTGTTGACGTCACACGTGGATTGACACGTGTTGAATACTGCCACGTGTTGCTCTGATTCATGACTTACATGTGCCTGAAATGTTGAATTAGTCTGACACTTGTCATTACCTGATTGTGCCACGTGTCCCTAGATGACGTGGTCTGCTATCGTGAGTTGGGTCGATGGTCTAGATGACATCTTGATCTGACAGTTCAGGTTCAGTCGAGATTTCACACATTGCGATTTTGGGGTTCCTGATGTCAATAAACTTTGACATGTCCAACTCTCGATCCCTGAAACTCCGACAAGGATTGGGATCAACGGTCCATATTTGTCCTCGATCCAACGGTCAAGATTATATCAGGGTATCGCATATCGTGATTTCGCGAGTCCTGTGGTTATTATTCTTTGACTTCTTCAACTTGAGATCCTCAAAACCCCGATAGGGAGTCAGATCAACGGTCCACATAACCCCTTGAGATGGACGGTCCTCCTACTTTCGTGATTTTGTGAGCCCATTTTCTCCTTGCACTTTAAACACCATGTAGGTTTTCCCCAATCCAACAGTGGTCAGATCCTGCACTCAGATGTAACGCCAGATATCTATCCTCCTCTTTTGCACGCCCTCTTCTTGATTTTATTCAGATATGATGGTCCTCATGCTGGTGGGAATTTTGGATGGGATCCAACGATCAGAAATGCTTCTCGGGCCTTCAATCATTCGATCTTCCTGGACTTATCTTCTCTTTGCCTGTTGATCATCGCTTCTGTACTCAAGCCATCATTAATGTTGTACTTGGCATCAATGACAAGCTTACGCTTCCTGTAGAACATACTAAACATCCTCTGCACTATCTCTTCTAATCTTATCGAGGTTGCTCTGCAGCTTCTTCCCAAAATACTTCTGGTTCCCGTCTGTTACATTCTTCCTGTATTCATGCAATCTTCATTGTTGTACTTGCCATCAATGACAAGCATATGCTACCTATTAAACATTTCCAACAGGAGTGGTAGCAGACATCACCATCACTCCCAAAAACATTCCCATAGGAGATCACACAATAGCTCAAGTCCATCCCTTGTTAGGAAGCATAGGAGGTCTGGGGTGGATGAGTTGAAAGGAGAAATGAATAAGATAAAACCTCTTACTTTTGATGGACAACAGAAGAAGGACGAATATGTTGAGACATGGTTGTTAGGCATGAGGAAGTACTTCCAATTGCATAACTATTCTTCCCATGCAGAAGGAAGAATTATTATCTATCAGTTGAAAGGAAAGGCATCCATTTGGTGGGATCAGCTTGTGAAAATGTAGCACCTCAGAGAGAAAAATGTGACTTGGATGGAATTCAAGAGGCATTTTGAGAAGAAATACTTGACCAAGAGGTATTATGACAAAAAGGTGAAATAGTTCTTTGAAATCAAACTGGGAAACATGACCATTGACGAATCTAAAGGAGATTTTTAGAGCTATTGAAGTATGTCTCCTTCATCAAGGATGAGACAGTGAATATTTAGAGGTACCTGAGTGAGATGGCATCTTTCATCAGTGATAAAATCAAATATGATTATCCCAAGACTTTGGAGGAAACCATAAGGAGAGAAAAATGCTTATATGATCAGGAAAAAGGAAAGCCTACTTTCCAGAAGGCTTGGGAGGAAAATAATAAGTTTAAGAAGGAATAGAGGAAGAAGGGAAACACACCACCCTTCTTTATAAACATACCTCAAGGACAACCATATTTTAGAGAGCATAGAATGGATGAGGTAGGTGGGAAAAGGCAAAGGTAGACACTCATTCAATGTTGGGGCTTTAAAGGAGACCACAAGCATAGAGATTGTTCTCACAAAAGTGACAATCTGAGAGTTTTACACATTGTACAACAAGTAGAAACAGTCGAGGACATGGGTAGAAGTGTACCAAGGATCTATGCGGCCCTGGACAAAAATAAATCAAAGCTTCAATCCCACATGAGTGAAGTAGAAGGTATGATCAATAACCATGCCTTTACTATTTTGATAGATTCAGGAGCTAGTCATAGTTACATAGATCCTAAAGTTATGGAAATATTTTTTTTTCCAAGAATCAAGCATGAGAAATCTTGTTTGGTACAACTGGCTACATGAGCCAAGAGAAAAGTTGTTGATCTAGTCAAATCATGTCCAGTGGACATGAATGGGATAAGTACCAAGGCATATTTGAACATCCTGCCATTGGGTTCCTATGACTGTCTAATTGGTATGGACTAGTTGGATCAACACCATGTTGTATTAGAATGTCATAAAAAGGAATTTACTTGCCTGGATGAGGAAGGGAACCCAAGAATAGTCTGAGGAATTCATAGGGAATTTATTGTCTGAGAGATCTCAACAATGCAGCTGAAGAAGTGTTACAGTAAGGGCTACCAATTATTTGTAGCTCATATGGAGGAAGAACTTAAGGATAAGGTGCCAAATCTGAAGGATCATGTAGTCCTAAAATATTTTGAGGATGTGTTTAAGGAGATACCAGAACTACCCCCAAAGAGAGATATTGGTTTTTCTATAAATTTGATGCCTGGAGCAACTCCAGTATCAAAGACTCCCTACATAATGAGTACACCCAAGCTGAAGGAGTTGCAAATGTAGCTTGAAAAGATTCTGACTAAGGGGTACATATGCCCAAGTGTGTCACCTTGGGGTGCCCCAATTTTATCTGTGAATAAGAAATATGGGACATTAAGGTTGTGTATTGACTTCAGACAATTGAACAAGGTAACTATAGAGAACACATATCCTTTGCCAAGGATCGATGATCTCTTTGATCAGTTAAAGGATGCAAGGATATTCTCAAAGATTGATCTCAGGTCAGGATATCATCAAGTAAGGATCAAAGATGAAGAAATCAACAAGACTGCCTTCGGGACAAGGTACAATCATTACGAGTTCACAATGGTTCCATTTGAGTTATCAAATGCACCAGTTGTTTTCATGTGCTTAATGAATGGTGTTTTCTGGGAATACTTAGACAAGTTTGTCATTGTCTTTTTGGATGACATCCTTTTATATTCCAAGTTGGAAGAAGAGCATGAGAATCATTTGAGGATGGTGTTACAAGTGTTAAGAGAGCACCAGATGTATGCCAAATTGAGAAAGTGCTCATTTTATCAAAACAAAATTTACTATTTGGGGCATATCATATCCAAAGAAGGGATAGAAGTGGACCCTGAAAATATTGAGACCATTAAAGGGTGGAAAACACCTAAGAATGTGACATAAGTTAGATCCTTATTGGGTCTAGATGGATACTACAAAAGATTCATTGCAAGGTTTTCGAGAATTGCTCACCTAATCACTTCCTTGCAAAGGAAGGGGGCGAAGTTTCAATGTACATAAGAATGTGAAAAGAGCTTCCAGAAATTGAAGCAGTTGTTAACCAGTGCTCCAATTCTAAGACTTTTTTATCCAAATGAATATTTGTGGTTTGCACAGATGCATGAAAAGAAGGACTTGGTGGATTCCTCAACTAGAATGGGTTTGTGATATGTTTTGAATCCAAAAAATTGAAGTAGCATGAAAGGCTCTATGCCACTCATGATTTGGAGTTGGAATCCATAGTGCATGCCTTGAAGAAGTGGAGACACTACCTCACGGGAAAGAGGTTTGAGCTGAGGAAAAACCATAATGGTCTGAAATACTTGTTTGATCATCCAACTTTGAATTCTAGGTGGAGGAGGTGGTTGGAATTCCTCTGTGAGTACGACTTTGATATTAAGCACATCAAAGGAAAAGAGAAAAAAGTGGGTTATGCACTCAGCAGGAGAGTGCATGAAGTGCATGCTACAACCATTAGAATGTCTCAAACTTATCTTAAAGGAAGAATTTTTTAGGCTGCTAAAGAAGATTTGTAGTACATAGAGATAGTAACAAAATTACAACAAGGTGAAATGCAACAGAAGGTTGAAGATTATAAATTGGGAAATGATGAAATTCTTTTGTAAAAGAAAATAATTTGTGTACCCAATACTCATGAATTAAGGAGTATTCTCTTGAAAGAGATGCATAATGTACCTTATGTTGGACACTGATGATATCATAAAATAGTCTCAATAGTCAAGAGCCAATATTATTGGCCATGCATGAAGAAGGAGATTGTTGAATACATTGCTAAATGCTTGGAGTGTCAACGGGTCAAGGCTGAGCATAGACACCTAGTTGGGTTGCTGCAGCCATTGCCCATTCCTAAGTGGAAGTGGGAAGTGGTGACAATGGATTTCATCACCAAATTTCTCTAAACAAGCAAGAAACATGATGCTATCATGGTGGTGGTGGACAAGCTTACTAAAGTTTCCCATTTCATTCCTATGAAGGTTACTCAAAAGGAAACCAATGTTGCTGATATATATATGAGGGAAGTAGCACGCTTGCATGGCATACCCAAGAAAATTGTGTCTGACAGAGACCCAAAGTTTACCTCAAAGTTTTGGAAGGGGTTATTCAAAAGGTTAAGAACAAATCTGAACTTCAACACAACTTATCATCTCGAGTCTGATGGGAAAAAAAAAAGGGTGAACCAAGTAATTGAGGATATGCTAAGGATGTATGTGATGGGTGAACCATATAAATGAGAATATTATCTACACTTTGGTATAATTTTCCTAGAACAATGGGTAAAACATCATTTAAGATGAGCCCATTTGAGACACTTTATGGTAGAAAGTGCAACACACCAGTAAGCTGGGACAACCCAACTGATAGTGCAGTGATTGGGACAGAGTTGCTCAAAGAAATGGAAGAGAAAATGTTGAAGATTAAATGGAATTTAAAGGCTTCCCAAGATAGGAAGAAAAACTATGTTGACAAGGGTATAACTCATAGGGAATTCAAAGTGGGTGATCATGTTTTCTTTAAGGTGAAGGCCAAGAGAAGTTCCCTGAAGTTGGGAAATTGTTCCAAGTTGGAAGCCAGATATCGTGGGCCATTTGAAATCCTAAAGAGGATTGAACCAGTAGCTTACATGCTTGCATTACCTGCATCTATGTATATACATAATGTATTCCATGTATCATTGCTTAAGAAATATATACTTGATGCTAATCATGTTATTGATTGGAATGTGATTCGGGTGGAGCAAGAAAGTGATTTTCAAGTGCATCTGGTATGCATTATTGACCGGAAAATAAAATATCTCTGGAATTGATCCATAGGGCTTGTAAAGGTCCAATGGAATAGGTACACTCCTAAGGATACAGCTTGGGAGCATGAAGATGCTATGCTAGCAAAATACCCACATCTTTTTTAATATTTTGAAAATCTTGTTGATGTTATGTAAATGAGTTGCACTGAGGATAGTGAAAAAATGAGGGGAAGGGATTGTAATACCCCAAGGTGGCGCAGACCCCCTAGCCCTCAGGCTGAAATCAGCACAGGATCTTTTCCAAAACCACGCCAAAGGTTAATTAAACCCTTTGTTTAAGCCCGTGAAAGATTTTGGGCTTTGCAAGTTGGAGGTTATCACTGCAATGCCACAACTCATGCAATAGATGAACTGCAAAATGTCAACGAAGGTTGAATCCTCCAATGCGACGAGCACATGCCACGTGTTACCCACTAGTTTCGACTTTCGGGACTCGAGCGAAAAACCAACAGTTGTTCCTCTTCCCCTATGATTCCCTGAACTCCAAAATTTCACCTTTGATGAGATCGATGGCTGTGAGCCTCCCTCGATCCATCAGTTCAAGTTGTATCGGGATTTCTCCAATCGAGAATCCACGACACTTGACCCAAACCACTAGTCACTCCATTCTCTAAATTCTGATATGTGAATTCACATGCGAGATCAGCGACTCTTGTTGATTCCCATCCAACGACTGCTACTCCTCCTGAGCTTCTAAACGCTAAAATATGCTCAGCCTTAACCTCCTCATAGATCTGTGAGATCCAACAGTCCACGGAAATTTGGCACTTCTCCATGAAGAAATTTTGTTGTTTGTTCACTCTTCTCAAGAACCTCTAGCCAAAATGACTTGGCATCCTTCCTCCTGAACTTGACTTCAGTGAGATGATTTCGATATCTGTCTCCCTTTGAACACTTCAAAGGTGCTATCCCTCTTGATCTCTCACTTGCAAACTCAAGACTCCAAAAGGATCCCTGCTCGCACTCCTTGTGGAAAACTTTCAAATAACCTCTGGTTATTTGAGTCTTCGACCCTATGCACTCTTTGCAACAATAGTCCTTCAACTTTCCCCTTGGTTGATAAGTTCTAAGGCTTCAACTAGCCTGTGCACACCTTGCATGGCTATGTGCTTTGCCTGCACTTCTGCTGGTATGAGAACAACGATATCTCTCCTGAGCTTTCTGAGATAAGACTCAGACCCTCGTCAACACACATCTTGTGGACGTTCACTGCACTCCTTACAGGAATTCTCAGGGAGAGAAACAATTGAAACTCATTCTTCTTCTCTCTCAGACATCATACATTCAACATGTTATCATACACACAACACAACATTGAAATAAATGCGTAACAGAAAAACAAAAAAACTGTAAACATACCATTCAACTAATGTAAACAGTAAGTATCATAACACCATGAAAATTGAGTCAAAGCTTCATTCATTAACTCAAGTGTTCCTATACATGGGTTCTTCTCTATAGCTCTCTGCTATATCTCAACAACTTACCAATTCTGAAGAATGATAATCCTCCTATGATACAAGGGTGAGGGTGTCTATCATCCATTTTCCCTCCTATGCCTCTAAACTGTCTAATATAACATTCATATCTACCTACTTACATTAAACAAACATAAATGCCTATTACAGCTAGGAGATGAGAGCAATCACTCTAGATCTATTTACATCTCCAAGATATAAATGGAAGTACGCTCCCCTAAATATTACATTAATGCTCCAGATTTCAAAATTCAAAATGTGCGCTGGTGCTTTTCCAGCTGTCTTCCACCTTTACTCTTGCTTGGCTGGCTGCCTACGATGCTCCTGCATCATACTCCCTCGCTTGAAAATTTTCATGAACTCATGTTCATGAGCTCTTGCATGGTCTGTCCATGACTATGAATTGCTACTTCATCCTCCCAACTGGCATCTTCAACTGGATGTCCCTTCCACTTGACCAAGTATTCAAAATACTCCTTTCTCCTGGTCTTTTTGTTAATCCTCTTGTCAATTATGCTTTCCATCTGTGGCTTTTCAGCTATAGGCATTTGTTTTGTTCATTGAATTTTGTTCTGTTCCTCCTCTGCTCCTGCTTCTTCAGCTATGTAAGGGTACAAATCCACAATGTTGAATATCGGTGAGATTCCGACCCCATCGGGTAATTCAATCTCATATGCATTTGCCCCAAATTTCCTTATGACTTTACATGGTCCAATCTTTTTCATCTTCAGCTTGTTATACATTCCCCTTGGGAACCTTTCCTTCCTCAAATGTGCAAGAATCAAATCACCAACTTCAAATTGAAGTTCTCGCCTGTGTTGATCTGCTCTATGCTTGTATTCTTGACTTGAACTCTGCAATTGCTCCTTGATTCTGTTGTGAAGCTCCTTCATTCCTTATGCAAAGTCCTCTGCACTAGCACTCCTGAATTCAACTTGTTCTGCATCTTTCAATTCATAAACTCCCCTTGGTTGCATTCCATATACAATTTGGAATGTACTTTGCCCTATGATTCTATTGAGTGAATCATTGTAAGCGAATTCCGCCTGTGGTAGAATGTGATCCCATTGACTGTGGTGTTCAGTCACTAAGCTCCTTAGCAAATCTCCCAAGCTCCTGTTCACGACCTCTGTCTGTCCATCCATCTAAGGATGATACGCTGAGCTAAAGGAAAATTTTGTTCCCAGCTTTTTCCATAAGTTCCTCCAGAAATGTCCCACGAACTTGGTATCTCGATCAGAAATGATACTCTTTGGAAAGCCATGAAGTCTGATGACTTCCTTGAAAAACAGGTTCGCAATATGAGTTGTGTCACCAGTTTTCTGGCATGGTATGAAATGTGCCATTTTTGAAAATCTATCGACTACCACAAAGATCGAATCACATACTCTTTGTATCCTTGGTAGTTCCAATATGAAATCCATGCTCACTGTGTCCCATGACCTTTCAGGTATGGGTAATGGTTGATATAATCCGACGCTCTTCCTTTTTCCCTTCATGTGCTGGCAAATTATGCATTTATCCATGAATTTCTTAACATCTGTTCTCACCCCTGGCCAATAATATGAGCTATTCAACTTTGAGAATATCATGTCATGACCAAAGTGTCCGACCAATCCTCCACTGTGCTTTTCCTTCAGCAGGTTCTCCCTCATGGAGAATTTTGGAATACATAGTTGATTGCCCCTGAATGATAATCCATCATGGATCATATACTTGTTCCATTGGCTTCTATCCCTGAGAATTGGATTCTCATATGCCTCATATGCTTCCTTAAAATCTGGGTCATCCCTGTAAATTTCTTTGAGGTTATCAAAACCTAAAGTCTTGACTCTGAATTCTTGCATAAGCAAAAATTTCCTACTCAAAGCATCAACAACTTTGTTAGCACTTCCAGAAATATGATTTTTCACCAAAGTAAAATTCTGCATGAATTCAACCTATTTAGCATGCTTTTGGTTCAACTTCTCTTGTCGAGTCATGAACTGCAAAGCGTGATTATTGCTGTACAAAACAAAATCCTTGGGAACCAAATAGTGTCTCCATTTATTCAGTGCTTGTATGACTGCATAGAATTCTTTGTCATATGTGGAGTACTTAATCCTCACCTCATTCAGTTTTTCACTGAAATATGCAACCGGTTTGTTGTCTTGGCTTAAGACCACTCCAATTGCAAACCCACTCGTGTCACACCTGACCTGGAATGTCTTGCTGAAATCTGGCAAAACCAGAATTGGTTGTTCAGTGATCTTCTTCTTCAGTAGGTGAAACTCTTCTCTGCTTCCTCCATCCAGTGAAAAGATTTATGTCTTTTCTTCACCGTATCCATCATTAGTGCGCTAATCCCACTGAAGTTTCAGATGAATTTCCTGTAGAAGCTAGCCAAACCATGGAAGCTTCGTACTTCAAACACACTCTTTGGTGATGGCCAATCCTTAATCACTTTTATCTTTTCTGGATCCATTTTCAATTCATTTGCAGAGATAACAAAACCCAAATAAATAAGTTATGTTCTCATAAATGATGATTTCTTCATATTGATTAGCAATTTCTTCTACTATAATCTTCTCATTACTGTAGATAAATGCTTTAAGTGCTATACTTCAGTTTTGCTGAAAATTAATATATCATCAAGATATACAATGACGAAGTTCCCAATGAAATCCTTCAGGACTTCGTTCATCAATCTTATGAAAGTACTGGGTGCATTTGTTAAGACAAATGGCATAACAAGCCATTCATATAGCCCTTCATTTGTCTTGAATGTTGTCTTCCATTCATCACCTTCTCTCATTCTAATTTGATGATATTCACTTTTCAAATCAATCTTTGAAAAAAACCTTGCTCCACTCAAGCAATCCATCAAGTCATCCATCCTTGGCAATGGAAATCTGTATCTGATGGTAATATTATTGATTTCCCTTGAGTCTGTACCCATTCTCCAACCACCATATTTCTTTGGGCTGAGCACTGTCGGAACAATGCATGGACTCAAGCTCTCTCGAATCAATCCTTTGTCCATTAAGTCCTGGACCTGTCTCTTAACTTCATCATTTTCTTTTGGTGTCAATCGATACGCTGCTTTTTTTGGAAAACTGGCTCCAGGTATAAGATCGATATGATGACTTGTACTCCTAATAGGTGGCAACGAACAAGGTAGTTCGTCCACTACTATATCAACAAACTCTCCTAGCAACTCCTGAATTTCTTCTGGTAAATCATCTATTCTCATACTGGCCAAAACAATTTTGGGCTTCCTGACCACAATAAATTGTGTGTCTTACTTCTTCTTAACCTCATCAAGAAGTTCTTTCCCACTCATGAGAAGTACAGTGTTCCTCATCTCTATTTTCACCTCTTTATCCCTAATCGATAGCAACATGTGTGTCCTACCATTTTTCTCTAGGGTGTACGTGTTCTTTCTCCCATCATGAGCCATGTTTCTGTCATATTGCCATGGTCTACCCAACAATAGATGACAAACATCCATGAGAATGACATCACATAATATTTCATCTTTATATCCTCCTATTTTAAATTCAACTAAACACTGTTTAGTGACATTTACCTGATGTCCTTTTTGTAGCCACGAAACTCTGTATGGGCTTGGGTGTGCAATAGTCTCCAGCTGCAGCTTTTCTACCATCTCTACAGACATGAGATTATATATGCTACCACTGTCCACAATGACCTTGCATACTCTATCCTTAGTTTTGCAGGCAGTCCTAAACAAACTGTTTCTTTGGGCTAGGTTCTCTAGCTCCTTCTCTGGCTTCAAGAGAACTTTTCGCATCATCAAAGATCTTCCCCCCTTAGCATCTTCTGCCTCAACATTCCATCCTTGTGCTTTGAAAATGTGAGTTTCACCACCATCTTTCTTCCTATCTGGACACTCATAAGACTTATGTTTGATTTTTCCATAGACAAAGCATTTCACTTCACCTCCTCTGCCTCTTCCTCTTCCTCTGGTTCGAGAAAAAGTGTTTCTATCAGCATACTGCCTTCCCTGTGAGCTTCCTCCTCTCTCAGGTTGAGTTTGAGATTTCTTCTCCTCTTCCTTAGGTTTCTGAGTTCTGTCCTGGGCAATTATCTTGCCTCTGCTTTGACTTCTACCTTGGCCTCTTTGAGCTTGCTTCTGGCTCAACTTCTCTTCAGCTTTCAGAGCCATATGATAAGCATCTTCCACATTCCAAATGGTCATCATGCTTATCTCATATTGAATGTCATATCGCAGACCATTCATGTACCTAGCAACATTTTCATCATCACTTTACTGATGACCTGCTCTGATGTTTATCCTATAGAATTCTTCAGTGTATTCTTTCACTGACATCAACTTCTGTCTCAAATTATGCATTCTCCAAAATAGAGTGATTTGATAATCCTTGGGTATAAACTTGGCTTTCATCTTTGCAAACATTCTATCCCAACTCTTGATTTTCTGCTTGCCCTTGCAACGTCTGTCAGCCTGCAATTCATCCCACCACAGCGCTGCATGCCCTTTAAGTCTAGTAACAACATGTTTGAATTTCTTGTCTTCCTCGACATCTTCATAGTGGAAGTATTTGTCTAGGGCTCTAATCTAGTCTAGAAGTTCTTCAACATCCAAGTTGCCTTCATACACTGGAATGTCCATTTTTTCCCTAGCACCTATTCTTGCAACAACCCTGAACAGGCGTTCTTATGCAACATCTTCGACTGCAACTTCTTCTCCTTCGTTTCCAGCTTCATTTTCACTTTCAGCTTCACTGATATCCCCAGCATCAATTGTATGCTTCTGTACTGTCTCCATAGCATCAAGCCTGACACGTAATTCACACATTTCCCTTTCCACTGTTGGATCAGGTATTTGCCTGTCTCTTCTTCTCGACGGCATGGATGTAAAATTCTGCCTTCTTCTCTCTCTGCTACATAAATCAAATAATTTGTTCTGTTCTCTAATACCACAACTGGTGCAGACCCCCTAGCCCTTGGGCCGAGATCAGCGTAGGATCTTTTCCAAAACCATGCCAAAGGTTAATTAAACCCTTTGTTTAATCCCGCAAAAGATTTTGGTCTTCGTGAGTTGGAGGTTCTCGCTGCAATGCCACAACTCATGCAATATCCGAATTGTGAAATGTCAACGAAGGTTGACTCCTCCAATGTGACGACCACATGCCACCTATTACCCACTAGTTTCAACTTTTGGGACTCGAGCGAACAACCAACAATCATTCCTCTTCCCCTATGGTTCCTCGAGCTCCAAAATTTCACCTTTGATGAGATCGATGACTGTGAGCCTCCCTCGATCCAATGGTTCACATTGTATCGGGATTTCTCCAACTGGGAATCCACGACACTTGACCCAAACCACTGGTCACTCCATTCCCCAAATTCTGATGTGTGAATTCACATGTGAGATCAATGAGTCCTGTTGATTCCCGTCCAACGACCGCTACTCCTCCTGATCTTTTGAACGCTAAAATACGCTCATCCTTAACCTCCTCACAGATCTACGAGATCCAACGGTCCATGGAAATTTGGCACTTCTCCACGAAGAAATTCCGTCATTCGTTCACTCTTCTCAAGAAGCTCTAGCTAAAATGACTTGGCGTCCTTCCTCTTGAACTTGAATTCGGCAAGACAATTTTGATCTCTGTCTCCCTTAGAACACTTCAAAGGTGCTATCCCTCTTGAGCTTTCACTTGCAAACTCAAGCCTCCAAAAGGATCCCTGCTTGCACTCCTTGTGGAAAACTTTCAAATAACCTCTGGTTATTTGAGTCTTCGATCCTGTGCACTCTTTGCAATAGTAGCCCTTCAACTTTCCCCTTGGTTGATAAGTTCTAAGGCTTCAACCAGCCTGCACACACCTTTCACGGCTCTGTGCTTCACCTGCACTTCTGCTAGTATGAGAACAACGATATCTCTCCTGAGCTTTCTGAGATAAGACTCAGACCCTTGTCAACACACACGTTCACTGCACTCCCTGCAGGAATTCTCAGGGAGAGAAACAATTGAAACTCATTCTTCTTCTCTCTCAGACTTCATACATTCAACATGTTATCATACACACAACACAACATTGAAATAAATGCGTAACAGAAAAAAAAAAAAACTGTAAACATACCATTCAACTAATGTAAACAGTAAGCCTCATAACACCCTGAAAATTGAGTCAAAGCTTCATTCATTAACTCAAGTGTTCCTATACATGGGTTCTTCTCTACAGCTCTCTGCTACAGCTCAACAACTTACCAATTCTGAAGAATGATAATCCTCCTATGATACAAGGGTGAGGGTGTCTATCATTCGTTTTCCCTCTTACACCTCTAAACTATCTAATGTAACATTCATATCTACCTACTTGCATTAAACAAACATAAATTTCTATTACATCCGACAGATGAGAGAAATCACTCCAGATCTGTTTACATCTCCAAGATATAAATGGAAGTATGCTTCCCCTAGCTATTACATTAATGCTCTAGATTTCAAAATTCAAAATGTGCGCTGTGTTGGTTGTGGAGCCTGATTATCTTCCTGATTCAGAGGTCCTTTCTTTCAGCCATGTTTATACCCCATGAAGTATTTACACCCCAGAAGTATGTACACTCTTCCACGTGGGGGAGTGCAGAGGGGGGCTACCCCCTCTGCGGGGTCCGGGGGGTCCATCCCCTCGGCTGGGGGGTCTGGGGGCAAGTGGGCCCCCAGCAGGGGTTCGGGGGTGAAGCCCCCAAAGCAAAAATTGCCTTGTAAAATTATATGTAATTTCATTGTAAATCTGGACCGTTCATTATAAGGTCACAGATCTAACGGTAGAGATTATGTTAGGGTTTTTTGCCCTAGAAGGCAACCCTGTTTTATGAGGGAAATGTATTGCGGCTATGTATTTGATGGTGAATATTTTATTCTAAGAGAGGAGACTGTGAGAGAAAGAAGAGGAAGTTACAGCGGGTTTTGCTGTAGGTTGTATCCCTTCAATTGCTGGATAATAATAAAGGAAGGACCTAGCAATTTCTCTGGTGGACGTAGCCCACACTGGGTGAACCACGTAAA